>LKNJ01004728.1:0-29113 GCA_002120245.1 Maccullochella peelii | reverse complement strand
ATATATATATATATATAATAATGCTTAACTTGAAAGATCGGTCTCTCCTTTAGAATGAAATGTATACCCATGATGTAAGTGGTGTTCATGTCTTTCTCTGCCCATACAGGTGAAGTACATTTTCTCTGACAAGACGGGGACCCTGACCTGCAATGTGATGCAGTTCAAGAAGTGCACCATCGCTGGTGTCGCCTATGGGTACATTCCGTTTTCCTCCCACTTTTTTATTTTTATTTTCCCTGCTCCCCCCTTTTGCATCCTCTACCGTTGCCTTCCCCATCACCATCATTAAATGCAGAGTGCGCATTACAGTACATCTGGCATTTCTCTCTCCTCCCTCGCCTTCTCATTAGCAGCTGCATCAGTGCTCCTCACAACATAAACTATAAATAAAAGGCGGACAGACATTTGCAAGCAAAGGCACTTTACGCTCTCCTTCACAGGCTTTCGTCCATCGTTTGTCATGTTGGAGGTGTTTGTGAAAACTGGCTATACATTTCAGTATTTTCTCTGCAAGGTCCAGAGCTTGACAAGTCAGAAACAAGAATATTGGTAATGCATAGTTTCCTGTAGATAAGATAGAGATTTAGCCAAAATTCACAGTCCACATGAATTTACTTTTCCCTCAGCTCCACTGACATAAAAGCATATTTTATTACATTTTAACATTTCATCAAATCAGCCCTTAATGTTTTTTTTCCTTCTGAATATACTCTTGTTTCATTTAGTGCATAGATAATATAGATAGCCTCAGTGGATGCAAACCAAGTGGGAGAGCAGAGTATCTTTACAGAACCAAAGCAAGTGCAGGTGTGACTGTACATGATTAATCCCATTAGGATTCAATTAAAAGCATGATTGATGATGTGTAGGCTGAAGGACAAAAGTGAGTTTTTTTTTATCTGGAGTTCTCTGCACCAAAACTCGCATTATGCTATGACTGCTAACACAGTGAGGACACCAACAACTTCTCATTGTCGACCCCCGGGTCAAGAACATAAAGTCACTTCAAGTAGTGATAATGTACATGTTGATGATAATATTTATTATTTTATTTTTATTTATTTGTTTTTAACTAATGCAGCTGATTAAAGGCAGGGTTGACATTTTTGGTATTTAGATGTTTTGGGTTACAGAATGTCTTTTTTAACGGTTCTTTAATTGGGTCAAGCCTGCTGGTCATCAGGGACAGACACTCCTCCCTGCAAAGATTGAAAATTAGGCAGCAGTCTCTCTCTCCTTCATCCCAAGTAGAGATGCTTTCCTTTGATTCTCTGAAATGAGGACTCCCTATTATGCAACTGATAAATATAGATGAGTATTTCATAGCAGGAGAGAAAAAAGAGGCGAGGCCGTTTTCATGATGCTATCATTTGGCCCACTCTCAAAAACTGTTTACAGTACAGGTCATTGTTCTGTATTTATAATCCATCAGACAATACCAATGTTAACTGTAACAGTAATGTGATCCACTGTAGTGTTGTAACTAAGTAATCCATTTAATTTCACTTAAATTACTCTTCCTCCATAGAATATTTAATCAAATTATTTTCTTTACACAAAATAAAGAAACAGTCTCTACTGAAACGTTTTACATGATTTTACAGCAGATTACATTATGTTGAGGGTTGATAATCATAATGCAAATATCATTTATCTCACTATTTCTCAAAGTGTGTCAGGACATTGTCACAGAGCATTAATGTGTTTGATGTTGGGTGTGTTTTTTGAACTGTAATCTTTCCAGATCCGAAACACTATTTCTGAGTGTCATCGGTTTTTATTGAGTTCATGACACGTCACACATTAATACCAATCAGTGTTTTAGAGGCCAAAATCATTGAAACACTGCTGTTCCAAATAAATAATCTGTACACCTATTTATCATGCTAGCATTTATCAATGCTTCCACAACAATGCTGTTTCTTTACAGGTTCTCTACTAGGTTTAGGCCTTTACAGTATATAAGAAAAGACAAGACAAATATTTAGTAATATAAACTCATAATGAATTCATTATTCATCTACCCAACAGTGAAACAGCTTGGCAAGCTTGAATCTGTTTGTTATAAACAGTGTGAGCTTGATGACTTCATTCCCATCGTTATCATAGATGTCTGATTTGACTGCATCCAGTTGTCTGCTTGCCTAAGGTTAATCGTGAAATATGTATAAAAGTAGTGGTGAGGCAGATATTGTTTAATTAAACTTTAAATTCTCTACTTCTTTAACATACTTGAATGCTCCTTCAACACTTATTTATTAAGGACAGATTTCAAAGTATCTGACTATACTGAAAATGCGGCCCCTAAATTGAGACTGACTCTGTGGCGTGACTTGTACAAAAGCCCCCCTGACACTGCCGCCTGCGTGTGTTCCTCACCACAAATTAAGTGCTGCTGTAATTAATAAAGCCATCCCCAAGGGTGTAGACGTTAATTAATCCCACTTGAGAGACACTGTTTAGGTCAGAAAGGCTCCCAGAATCCTCCGGAGTGTTATTAGTTTGGAGTTAGTGAAAGCATTTTTTTTTTTTTAGATGACAAAAGTCAGAAAAGTTTTGATTTTCTTTTAATAAACCAAATTTGCGTAGGCAATTTGTCATTGTAAAGTGTAACACAGTAGATATGTACATTGGATACAGCTGTTACATATGTCTCATGCTCTACTTTAGCCCACACGCAGGCGGATTGGTTTGTTGTTAATGCAGGTAACCTCAATGTTGCTTTAGTGAAGGTACAAGGGTGAACAGGCTCACAGTGTGAATCAAACTGGGTCCAAATCAAATGGAGAGCCGTAGTGTTCAGTGGAGCACATTGTCTGGGCGGCTCCACTCCTTACAGTTAACAAAACCCTGCACTGCAGTCAGTCTGCCAGAGCAGAGATGTCACAATAATTTGATGCCTCGTTTTAGAGCAGTGTGCTCTCTGACCACATTTAGTTTCAAACATTGTTGTTTTCGTTGCTACATTCATTGGTGGCCATGAAAATATACACAGAATACTCATACACATTGCAGGTGTACAGTAGTTGCAAAGTTCCTGCTGTTGCCTGATAAGGAACAAAAGAGGAACACATCTTACTATGATAAAAGTATCCCCAAAATTTCCCCCAGTTTGCTTCTGGCTTTCTTGGTTTTTATTTTTTTCCCCCCTTAAATTTAATTTGTTGAAATTTCTCCTCAAACATTTTGGCAAAACTTTGCACATGGATTTGCCTCGAAGGCTTTCTGTCAGAATCCAGCCTTCGAGGCAAACTTCTTCCATGTGCCAAAACTTCTCCAGTTGTATTTGATTACTTTTCAGTATCAGATTTGTTTAGTATGTTTCATAGGTGCATAAACATTTTGTGTGCATTGCATTTTCTTGTCCACCTTACAATCTATCTGCTGAGACATTCAGTCAAATTAAAAAAAAAACCTTCTAATTGACTTGATTTTTAATAGTCACATTTCAGGTTTTACTACAGTAGGCGCAAAAAATATACTTCCTATTATTTCAGTGATAAATGTCATTCTTACCAATGTCATTCTTCTAATGAATCTCATTTGTTGATATTGATGGGTGAAAGGACTGGCGTGCACAACACAACTGGATATAGAACATATGTATTGAGATCTAACTCGCATGCATACAGTATCTTTCATTTTGGTAGTAAGAATTACAGCTAGTATAACATCTGTCACTTGTAAGAAAAAGAAAGTAAACACACCACAATGTCAGTTGTTAATAATAACTTAAGAATAAATGCCAGTGCATATATAAAATTGTAAGGAACAATATCAGAAAAGTGATGAACAAATACTAGCACTTAATAAATAACTTGTACCTTTTAATGCTTTAATAATTGAATTGAGGTGACTAAATACACAATAGTGACTAGTGAAGAAAACATGACGGAGTGGCTCAGTTTGAGCAACTATAGCCTGCCAGCACCACCAAAGCGTGCTATGGTGATACAAACATTTAGTTATATTTGGACACAGCCAGGCTAGCTGTTCCCCCTCTTTCCAGTCTTTGTGCTAAGCTAAGCTAACCGGCGGTATGTTCATATTCAGCGTACAGACATGAGAGTGGTAAATGATTAGAGGGCCTGCTATAATCACTGCTGTCAACCTAACTCCCAACACCTCAGCCACAGTCCGTCCCTATCATACTCTTAACGCCTGCCAACTCATAAACAAACCCATCTTTAATCCAATCCTGGCGTCTGTACATGCACTGAACATGTTAACAACAGACTTTGTCAACAAGATCATTTTTTTCCCAACAGTCACGTCCCTGAGGCTGAGGAGGGTAGTTTTGCAGAGGACGACTGGTAAGATGGCTGGTGTGAAGTGGTGGTCATTTTTTCCACTCTGCGCTTCTGTGATGTATTAGTGCTGCCTTGCTTTGTGGAAATCGTGACTTTGAACACAATACCTCAATGTACTGTATGGTTGTTTTTTTCTTTATGTGTTCAGTGCACTTGGGGCGTGTTGTATGTGACTGTGGCTCTTGATTCACTGTGTATATCTGTTGATGTGAAAGAACAGCCTTAAACGAATTGTCTAGTATATGCTACCAGTATTGTATTAGAATTATTATTGAATTCTAAGTGGTTACGTGTTGTGGCTTCATCAGAGGCACTGCAGGTTTGAGAGGCGAAGCCTTCTAGCATTTATTGTCTGTTGTGTTGATGCTGAAGCTGTGCAGCACATTCTCCTTTTCCCCAGTTAACATCAAACTAACTTTGGAGATGGTACAATAGCTACACTCCCACTTATTCTCTCTCACATGCACACGCACACGCACACGCACACACACACACACACACACACACACACACACACAGAGTCCTACTTCTGAGATCCATCTGCTACAGTGTTGAGATCTGCAGTAACAGCATGGGTGTGTCTCATCCATTTTGCATGGGGGATTGGGGCCTGTTTGTTAATGCCTATTATGCCAAAATGTTGAATCTTGCTGCTTTAAAGGAAGTTGCCAGCTTCCATGAAAGCATGTGTCTTTTTTGCTCTTTTTTTTTCCTCACTGAAACAACTGAGTTAGAGGGTTTATTTGTACACAAAATAGGTTAGAGATCAAGGAACAAGTGAAAAATGAATGTGTGTTTTGTCGCTGGATGATAGCTATAAAACAAAGAACCAAAACCAGTACTGAATCGACCTGAATCTTATGGTTCAAAGCTTATCTCAGTCCAGGGTCAAACACTGTAGAAGTTTACTGCCATCTTGACACAGGTCAGTTATAAATGTATTATTTCCTCCTCCTAACTGTCAGGAACAGGGCAGCATGGTGTGTCACAGGTTTGATCTGGAACCAGTCCCCGGGTATTGACTGTGAACAGCCGGCACCCTTGTTCCCATAGTGACAGAACCGCTGTGTGCTGGCAGATAATCAATAACTGACCGCCCTCCACACCCAGCCCCGCGCCTCATCACCAAATTTCATCAAGACAATTGTGGCGAACTACGCTACTGCTGCAGTAGAGAAAAGCTGTAGGGCTTCCTTCCCTGTACAAGGGTTAGAAACCGTAACAATGACTCCATAGATTTTCAAAAATACTGCAGCTTTTTCAGTCTTTGTTGCAGAATTTGTAATGTTTGTTTTTATTTCACATGAATTTATAAGGCTCTTGAAATGTAGCTTATTATGTAAACTGTAATCAGAGCAAGAAAACATATATATTTTACAGTACATGATACAAAACTTCAAGCTTTTAAGTTGAAACATCTGCCCTCCTTAGTATGTGTTTATCGTTTGTATTTGGAGCGCATAGAAATGCATTTCTCACTGACATATTTTAATAAGGCCTGCAAGTGATAAATTTCCCCAACCTCCAGTGCATCCACATAGGTGTAACACAGTATCGACTCCAGCCCTGCTGTTTAACTGCGTCGCTGTGCTTTTCCTATATTTCTTTCCTCCCAAACCTCTATTTGCGGTGCAGTAGATGGGAGAATTACTGGCTGTTTGACTCTTACGGGATCCAAACAGTGTATCCTGTGGGGTTAGAAAGACTTATGGTTGCTAATGGCCTCAGTAACATTTCTATCAAGACCCAGTGCCACGGACAAAGCTGCTGTCTACCTGATCTATAGGACTCTATTTATCTCAGAATCATGAATCGATCCCTGCTGGAAAGCCAGCGAGCGGCTGGAGGCTCCATACGAAATCCCTGCCCTAAGCCACTGTTAGAGGGATAAAAACATCCTTTCTTTATATCAATGAAAAGGTCTTCTCTGCAATCCAAACTCTTGTTTTTCAGGTTCAGCATGACTTTCTGTTGTTGATGAAAGATTGCATAATTATTTTCTTTTGCTATATTCCTAATGGACTGCAAGTTATTGAATTATTTTGCATCTTGCCAGTAACAAAAAGCATTTCTGCTCCAAGTATGAGAGATTAATTGTATTACCAGTAATTTATTAGGGTTTGGCTTTGATTAGTGTATGAGTAATATGGTCTTTCTTAGCTGCCAGAAGTTCAGCCTGCCTGCTGTGTCGCTGTAAGCAGTTCCTCTTGCATTTTTTAATTTCTAAAGCAAAGGGGAACATCATTTATTATTTACGGAAATGACTGGTGTGACTATGATATATGAAGGGGAAAATGAATAAATGAATGAGTGTGGATTCTTTGTTCATTGTGAAATGATAATGTCCCATTTCAGGACATTGGCTTTCTCAAAGGATGATCAGCTTATGCCAGCATGGACAGAATCCCAAACAGTCACACTGTACATCACATTACTAAAGCCCAGGGGACCTGCATTTACATTCTGTCTGCACTGCGGTTGACTTTTCTCAGCAAATGTCAATACTGTTGGCATGCAGCGCTGGCTGTGTCAATACCTGTTTGAGATCTGCTGTGGTGCCAGTCTCAGAAACACTAAGAAACATGTTTGTCATGCTTGTTGTATTTGCCAGATGGACTTTTGTGTAAACTTCTGTTGTTGTCAGAATATGCTCTGATCGTGATGCAAATTAATTATTTGTCTTTTATTAGTCTACTCTCATGACAACATGTTCTAGTTGGCTGTCATACATTAGTGCTATCAAGTATTCCAGTGTGTTCTGTTGTTTTGACTTCTCCGTCTCTTCTTTCCAGCCACAGTACACACTCATCAGACGAGGCGGGATTTAATGACCCAAGCTTACTGGAAAACCTCCAAAGTAATCACGTAAGTAATGTCAGGATTCCCAGCCACCCGCCTGCCATGACGGCTGCTGTTTAGGACAAAATTAAGAAAGATTTTGAATCTTGTTGTGTGTGGTGGGATAATGTCTTCTTGCCATTTTAAGTGGACCTTGGTGATGTGGTGGACTTGTGTTGACCTGTATGATGTGTCTTAAAAATGGTGAAAAGTGATGTTTCATAGCATGCATCCTGTTGTATGGTCATTTTGTCTGGATCAAGACATCACGTTTTGACAACCAAACTGACTTAATTCACTTTCCTGCTGAAGGGTGGATTACTGTTTCTTTACAGGACACTGTAAACACAGGCAGGCAAACAACCTAATTAGCTTTTTCTGACAGGATGAAGACATGCTTATTTGCTTATCCACTTTGGGGAACTGTACTGCTGTACAGTGATTACATTAGTGTGAGCGTATGAATATGAAGACTGCCCAAAAACTATATAAAAAAAAACAAATATTTAACAATTGTGCCTTTGTCTCAAAATATGGACTCGGACATGCATTTGGGATCTGTCACAGGACTCTAGAGGGAGCAGTAAGGGCCACCTCTGGTAATGAAATAGGTGAAAACTGTGATTGATTGGCTGTTTGAGTTGCTGAGCTGCAGAACAGAATGGGGGAGGCAGAATGTCACATCTAATTACATACAGTAGCACCGCCCAGGGAAAGTAGTAATCCCACTGTGGTGTTTGCTTTGTTATGACAGCAGAATCTCTCCACACATTGACTTTGTCTAGGATCTGCTTTAGTTTCATATTGATAGCCCTGCACCCACTGCTAATTATAGTGCATAACCAACCGCTGTTTAGAAACCACAGTCTCTTTAAATTTCTGGTAATGAGTCTGCTTCTGATTAATCTGTTGTGTTGTAGTTGTACTAATGCTTTGTTGATGGTGGATGTCTTAATATTGTAGCACTTTTGTGAGTCATTGGTCTAATGGTTTTTTTTTTCCATTATGTGGCCAGACTCCTTTTGAAAGTTTTGAAATTTAATCGAGCTTAACTCTAATGGCACTGCCATTAAAGGAATATTTAGACATTGTGGGAAATTTGCTTATTCGCTTTCTTGTCAAAAGTTTGGTGATAAGATTGATACCACTCTCATGTTTTTACGGTAAATATGAAGCTAGTGCCAGCACTCACTTAGCTTAGCATAAAGACTGAAAACGGGGAAACAGCTAGCCTGGCTCTGTCCAAAGTTAGCGAAAATCACCTTCCAGCACCTCTAAAGCTCACTTATTAACATGTTACGTCTCGCTCTCTCCCTCTCCTCTCTCTCAACCCAACCAGTCGAGGCAGATGACCGCCCACCCAGAGCCTGGTTCTGCTTGAGGTTTTTCCTTGCCGCTGTCGCTTGTGCTTGCTCTTGGTGGGAATTGTTGGGTCTCTGTACACATAAGGAGTCGGTCTAGACCTGCTCTATATGAAAAAGCACCCTGAGATAACTTTGTTATGATATGGCGCTAAAACTGAATTGAATTGAAGTTTGTTTAATCTGTACAAAATTGAAACGTCAAAATGACATTTTGTGGTTTTACAAGGGGTCATTTCCAGACTATTTCTTGGTCTTGGTGCAGTAACTTCCTACAGTCTCCGCTGGTTGCTTGGCAATCTTGCACCCAGCCAAGAAATAGTTTCAGCACTTAACTCCCTGTAAAACCACATGTTGCTTTTGCACTTCAGTTTTTGTATAGATTAAACAAATGTGCTGGTAGGCGTGCCAGGCTAGCTGTTTCCCCCTGTTTCCAGTCTTTGTGCTAAGCTAAGCTAACTGGCTGCTGGCTGTAGCTTCATATTCACTACACAGACATTAGGGTGGTACTGATCTTCTCATCTAACTCACGAAAGTGAATATTTTTCAAAATGTTGAACTATTCCTTTAGTAGAAACATTAAGTGAAACATTAAGCTTGTTATTACATCTTATGACATATCTCCAACCTTAAATACATCAGTTCAAACACCATTGATAAACCATCAATGCTTCCCTCTCACTTGTATGACACATACATGATAGTTGAAATGATACATTTCACAGTTCAAACACTTTGTCCTTATGGCCATCAGGATTCTTCTTACTTAAACATTACTAATCCTTATCATTAACAGCACACTTTTGCATCGCTGCAGGCTATTTGTAGGAGTAGAGTTGATACAGTGTTGAGGGGAATGGCAGACTAGAGGAGAGGGGAATTAACAGTGCTGACGAAAATAAACATCCCCTCTGGTGCTTTTCATGTTCTCTTGAGTCACTGGACATGTTCTCCGCCCGCAGAGTTTCAGCAGCCTTCGTGGGTGTTTGTTGCCCGCTCGCTCGTCTGGGCTCTCTGCTTCATTTTCTTTTGACCCCTCAACTTTTTCCACACTGGCCATGTCTGAAGTGATGAGTGTCCGTCACACAGATTACCCAGGAGTCAGTGGGGGTGATGGCTGACAGCACCGTATTAGCTGTCACATCTAATTGTGGCATGCACTCTCTGCTTAGGTTACTACCACCCTGGACAGCAAACACACACGTTTGTACTTCTATGCTTGTGAGGACCTTCATTGACATAATGTATACCTTAGCCCATAACCCTAACCTTATAGGATTAGCTAAACATTTTTAGAAATCCGTTTACTTGCTTTCTTGCTGAGAGTTAGATGAGACGATTAATATCACTCTCATATCTGACCATTTAATATGAAACTGGATCCAGGAGACGGTAAGCTTAGCTTCACATGAAGGAAGCAGGGGAAAACTGCTAGCCCCCTTTGTCCAAGGGTAAAAAAATCGGCCTACACTAATTAACACGTAATATCTCTTTTGTTTAGTTTGTAAAAATCAAACTGTAAACACAACAAGGTTTTACGGGAGGTTATGGGCTGGACTATTTCTTGGCTCACTGCAGTGACTTCCTGGAGTCTTGTCGTCACCATAGGTTGCCAGGCAAAGAAACAAAATATTGAACTATATGCCTAACCCCATCCTTTACTGTAGATTTTAACAAAACTTAATTCTAACCATAATCCTAAAACCTAAGTTTAAACCCTCAAACAGCCCCTTGAAGAGGTGAGGACCGGCCAAAATGTCGGCGCTTTCAAAAAATGTCCTGACTCTCAGGGTCTAAAAGTCAACTGGCTCCTCACAAAGATAGAAATATAAGAGTGTACACACACACATGCACACACTGACATGTCCTTCAGAGTATACCTGTCAACCCAGACCAGATTAGCATGCTGCTAGGAGACAGAGGGGGCTCTCACAGCCACCTGGACTGTAATAGACTGTGTACTTTCATTTAGAAGAGGCCCTTTGATTTGCCCTCCTCCCTTCATTCATTTGATCCTTTGTTCCCTGTTAGAGATCTCTCATCAGAGTTGCCATGGTCAACAGAAAGAGCAAATTTGATAATACTGTGTGTGTGTGTGTGTGTGTGTGTGTGTGTGTGTGTGTGTGTGTGTGTGTGTGTGTGTGTGTGTGTGTGTGTACACAGTTTATTTTTTTGGGAAGACAAGAGCAGATGTTTTTGAGTAATAAGCAGTCAACAGTGCATAGCGTGGCATATATCTGCTGTAGCTTCTGTTACCATAGGTTTTCGTATTTGTATTTATCATTGTTTCCTCGTAATGTTGGTGAACTAGTAATGTGTGAGTTTATTCAGTTATTGATCTAATTTGTAAAAACCATTAGCAGCCTGATTACTGTTTGCTGCATGATTCAGGCCGGGTGTAGCCCTGGAGGTTGCCGATGTCTCTGCCTCACTGACTAGAAGCTGGTGGTCCTGCAGCCTCAGACAGGAGCCTCAGCAGATGCCTGTCCGAGCCTACCCCTTGGCTAGTTAGTCATACGTTTCCCCTCATTAATGTAAAATGCCCTCAGTATATAGGTTAGGCCTTTTTTAATAACTGAAGCAAGTTTATATTACATACACATGCATGAGTAAATGTCTGTCAGCAGCTGGCGAGTTTGGTGGGATCCTACTGGCTTCTTACCAGCAGCAATTAGTCTGGCCGAACCCGACTGATGAATACAAGGGCAATGTGTGTTTGAGAAACTGACAAACCTGAAGGTGGCTTCTAACAACAATATGTAGAGTTAATGGCTATTTAGACAGACTTATAGTTTTGGAGAAAAGTTGTCCAGATTATTTTTTTCTCCAGTTTTAGGACTGTAATAAATTATCACATCTTTCAAGGAATCGCCACAGTGACATATTTTTTACCAGAGAAGTGACGTTTTAAGTCAATCATTTGAGCTTTGGAATAAGTGATTGGTGTGGAGAAAATCTATTTATGCAGTTTTTGAAAAATAAAGTAAAAATGAAAAGTGGTTCCAGGCCTAATCGGTTTTATTTAAATTATATTTTCAAACGAGTTGTGCCTGAAATATTCAGTTGTCTTAATCTGTTTTGCTGTCTCTCTTTTGGGGATGCAAATCAATGTGCCTTCCCAGCCTGATGGACAACACTAATGATGACGTGGCATGTGTAATGGTCAGAGACCAGACATCTACCCCTAGATTTCAAGCATTTGTGGTTTGGTTCACTGCCACGCTAAATGGAGACACTAGTTTGTAAAGCGAGTCAAACAGTATTTAGCTTAACAGTATCGTTGAACTGTAGCCTACTTGCTGTACTAGGTGGGTTGAATTGAACCGTCCTGATGTAGCAAAACTCATGCATCTGTTGCCATAAAAAGGTTTAAACAAATGCTATGACTTACCTTTCATCCAGATCTACAGTACATAAGTTATCTGTAAACATGGACACTCAACATGTGTTGTAGCAGGTTGTGTGTGAGTCGTGCAGGTTGATCAGAGTCTATCAAACAGTGCACTCTCAATCATTGCTCTCTCTTCCTGCAGTGTCATCAAGGTCTTTCTAGCTGTTTTGTTACTGTTTTGTTGTGACATGTTTAATTAAAGAACATTAAAAGTCAAAGTGCCCTTTCCACTTCCTGTAGCCTACAGCTGCTGTCATCCTGGAGTTCATGACCATGATGGCCATCTGTCACACTGCAGTCCCTGAGCACACGGATGGAAAAATCATCTACCAGGCTGCGTCTCCAGGTAGATCACACCTTCATCGACACAGCTAGTGCAATCAAGGCTAGATATTTTGGAATGTAGCAGCTATTCAGATTTACAAAGGGCTTGTAACTTGCAAACGTATACATTCAAGTTTGGCATACAGCACATTCTCCACATGTGCGTAGTTCTTCAACCAGTTCCAAACATGTCAACCTGCACCTATAGGAAAGGAAAATAGCACCAGTGCTGACCGGGAGATTAAGAAATGATAGATTCTGCAATTTTAACCATTGTAGTAATCTTTTTTTTTTTTTCTTTCCTTCCACTAATACCCAAGTTTATTACAGATATACTTGAACAGTCAAGTTAGGACCCCCATCCTCTGCTAATCGATGGACACAATGACTCATTGTGAGCTTAGTATTCATGCTACTATTTAGAAAAAAATAATGCTCTAAGTAAGAAACCCTTCATTTTGCAGGCTTACACTGTAAAATGTTAATGCTCAAACACACACACACACACACACACACACACACACACACACACACACACACACACCAACTGCAGCTATAAAAATAGAAAAAAATGTAGCACTTGCAACACTCATTGTCTTTAGGTGGTACAAGTATTAAAATTGCAGAAACTGCCTATAGATGTTGCTCACCGCGTTTATCTGCAATTCCAAACCACTGCAGCTGTTACTTCCTTGCTGCTAGGTGGTGCTGGTTGAGCTGAAATTGCAAGTCTTAAATTGCTTGATACTGGCTGGACCTGTTTCCAGGTGCTTTCCACCAGGGATGCTGTGTCCTTGATTTTGTTTTTTGTTTTTGTTGTGTGATATTTAATTTTCCATCTAGTGACCTTTGTGTGCTACCTAATGGAACACATCACTGTAGCCTCCAGGTAGCAGTATTTCATAAAGACATTTATGTAATCATCGGTGCAGGAGAGAGTCTGGAATCTTATTAGAAAATAAAATAACCTGTTTACAGAGTGCATGGTGTGTGTCACTTGTGATTCTTTGAGCCTCACTTTGATCCCGCAGTCTATCACATTCACAGCAGTGATGAGACAACTGCCAATCAAGAAGACATGCCCTTAAACGTGATTCTTTTCAACCCCACAAAATCACTGCCAATAGAGGAGGTGAAATTAACCACTGAGACTCAAAAAATTAGTTGCCTCTTGTATTTTACAAGAATGGCTGCAGCTTAAGGAATTTGCACATTGGCTTCACCACTTAGACACAGTGGTTGCCCCTAGCAGCACTATGTACATTTCTTGAAAATAAAGGACCATCTTAACGAACTCTGAAAATGTCACTAGGGCACAAATCTGTGATCCCAATGTAAACAAAGAAGTAGCTCTCATGGGAGAAGAATTAAAAACACAGAATTTTCAGCTTCCAAATTGATTGGCAGGCATTTCAGTATGTTGGCAAACACAAGACTACAACTGAATGAGAGGTGTTAATGTTTCCTGATGCTTTTGACTACGTCAGTAATGTTAGTAAGCACAGAAGTAAAACAAGGCTATATTTACTTCAATATAGAAACACATGCTTTTCCATCTCTCTCTCTGGTGAAAAATTACTGATTGGGCTTTTAATGAAAACATATTGATTGGCTAAAAGGCTTATATAATAACTGTACAAAGCAATGCTGCTGCTTTTCAACTTACATTTTGGTTTTGATAAGAGAGATGACTTTTTTTGCCTGATTGCTTAGAACAATCACGATCTTATGGAGCTTTGGGGTTTGAAGCAGAGCGGGGACTGGCTGCAAAGAGAAGGGTAGTTAAGTGAACTGTAAAAAAACAAACAGAGAGCTTTTTCTCGCCCTGCAGCATCCTCGTGCAAGCTGTAAAATCATCTACCTGGTCCACAGCTTTCAGTCACTGCTCTCATTGTGAAAATGTGTCGAGATGAAGGAGTTTTATGCACCAAATGTGAACATGGTCCTTTTCAGAAATGGCAGGTTCAAATTACAGCTTATCTGGAGATAGCACGGTGTCTGCAAACAGTGCAGTGCGCTTGTACTGGGTTTTTGTGCGTTTCTCTGTAACATTTGGTTTTCTATTTGCTTTCAAGATGAAGGAGCTCTGGTGAGAGCAGCACGAAACCTCGGCTTTGTGTTCTCTGGTAGAACCCCTGACAGCGTCATTGTGGAAATGGTAAGCTTGACAAGTTTAATGAAAGGCATGCAAGCTATTGTACTGATGGATGGATCCACTAAATCTTTAATATGAGTTTCATGATGTTCTAGTATGACCTCAAACAAGAAAAAAAGACTATAGACTATAAGACTGTGTGCTCACACACTGATAGAGGTGTGATAACGACATGGGTATCTGCTAAATCCAAATAAAGAAATGTAATATACTTATACGATTTTTCTGTCATTAATGAATGAAACAAATCGTAATTTCTTCACCAGTTCATATGCTGTGGAATAGCTCACGGTTTCCCATGTAGCTGAAGACATAAAAGACTAATGTGATTGTGTGCTGAGAAGAGACAAAACATTTTGATGTGACATGCTTACATGCAACAATAGGCCATTACTTTTACTCTACAGTGGAAGAATTTTGACTTTTTGTATGCTTACTTAAAGGAGTAGTTCTGCATTTTGAAAAATATGCTTATTTGCTCCTACCGAGAGTTGGCTGATAAGATCGAAGTCACTGTCATGTCTGTACAAGAACTATGAAGCCACAGCCAGCAGCTGGTTAGCTTAGCTTAGCAAAGACTGGAAACAGGGGGGAATGGGCTAGCCTGGCTCTGTTCAAAGCTAACAAAATCCAAAAAAAATCTAAATTTCTTGATTGGGAGCAATTGCAATGCAACCAGTCTGGCACACAACCCTCCGTAAAACAGTGAATCATTGTTTTTATACTTATATGTTTGTATAGATTAAACAAACAAGACATAACATATTAATTATTAAGCTTTGGAGGTGCTGGCAGATTTTGTTACCTTTGGACAGAGTCAGGCTAGCTGTTTCCCCCCGGTTCCAGTCTTTATGCTAAGCTAAGCTAACCGACTACTGGCTCCATCTACATATTTACTGTGTGGACATGAGAGTGGTATCAATCTTCTCATATACCTCTTGGCAAGAAAGCAAATAAGCATATTTCCCACAATGTTGGGCTATTGCTTTAACCACACTGAACATCCCAATTCATTTTTACACTAAATTGTAGTCTCTACAGTCTGTCGAATATCTCTAGGCAGTAAGTTAAGTAATTAATTCACTATTTTTTAAATTTTGCTCAGATGTTCCAAAACAGACCTTGAGCTAAAATGAATATGCATAATGAAAGAAACCTCAACCTTTTGTATTCACATGGGCCACAGTAATGGAAAATGACGAACATCACATTGGCTGTGATTATATCCTGAGCTGATGCAGTCTGTGTCCTCTCCAAAGCGCAGGTCACACATCTTGTTGTTCCCTCAATTGGCTAACCTGATGATTGCACTCAAAGAGGCGGAGGCAGAAAGGCCAGAACCATTTTCCTTTTTTTTTTCTCCTGCTGAGAATATCTTGTCTCCAAGACATTTGTCCAATTTCTTAACCTTCATTAGGCCTTCTAAGGCTCTCAGCATCTATTTAATCACTCTGTCTTGTACCTCGCGGTCTCTACAATTAAGGAAGTTAATTGAATTTTACCTTGTTATTCTCCGTCCATCAGCTCAGTGCACGCAACTGATAAACACATTTAAAGTGCAATTAAGGCTGATTTGAGTAGGGTGGCGGTGTACTTAAGATAAGTTGTCTCAGAAGAAGACTGAGGTTGAGATGTGTCCTTCTGGAGTATGTTAACATGTCTGTCTCTTTGGATTTAGCATGGAACAGAGGAGAAGTACGAACTACTTCATGTGTTGGAGTTTACAAGGTAAACTACTTTGTTATTTTAATTAGTTATTATGCTAACAACTGCTATATACTGTAATTTGTTGTCCATACAAGCTATAGGTATTCATAAATTATTGTATTTGCGGTATAAACCTAAAAAAATGTATGATATCAGTTCATCATCTTCCTTTTGCCCTTATAATTTGTACTAATTAATTGTGTGACCAATGTGTGATATCTTGTTACCCACCTCTTTGATTTCTAATTTCAGCAGACATATGCTAGCTCAAACAGTACCTGATAATTTGCTGTAGTGGCTATAACACCTTGTAATGTGATGTCTCTCACTTGTGTTCTGTCCTCATTCCACTTTCTCCTCTCCTCCTTGCCTTTTCCTCTCACAGCACGAGGAAGAGGATGTCAGTCATCATGCGCACCCCATCTGGGAAGATCCGCCTTTACTGCAAAGGAGCTGTGAGTGTCTGTCTCTCTCCATGGCAACGCATGACAGCCCATCACCATTACTGACACACACACACACACATACACACACACACAAGTGTGGAACGCTCTCCTTCCCTTATTGCCTCTCGCTCTTGTCAGGAAATCTTTTCAACGAGCAGCAGCATAAAGCAAGATCACCACATTTTACACATCTCTGCAAAATAAAGGATATACAAACATTATGTTTCTCAGGAAGGCACTCAGCTACTAGCAACTACCAGACTATCCTCATTCCACAATTGCATGACTATCTAGAACTCTAATTTTAATGATTGGGGAACATGTTGCTCTATATTCTGCTATGAGCATCTAATAAAATGAAGTTTGAAAGGAAGGCCATAGTTAGCCTGGTTAGGCTTGTCAAAGCATAAAGTTAGTAACAATTTTACACAATTACAAAAGTCATATTGTGTAAGTAGGTTATAAAGACAGGCATACCAATCAAATGTATAATTTTTCTAATTTCTAGTTTTCACTTAGCAGGTTCAGTTCTTATGTTTTATTTTATTTTGTGATAATATCAACATGAACATGTTTTTTTTAAATGCATGAAAAGTAATTAGCAGGTTTAGTGCTTATATTTTATTGTAGTTTAATGCTAAACTCATAAATGATTTGTTTTTTATGTTATTAATACACATTACTCACAGAATACTTTATCCATTACAGGATCCAGATACATTAGTCGTGTATTAATTCATTTCCTTGTATCTGCATTTTAAGCTTATTATTTCAGTACAAAAAGCTATTGGGGCCATTGGGCAAATCTGAGTACAAACAGAGTGCAACAGAAAAGGCTGGATCCAACCGCAGAACACCAATTTTCCCAGTATCCCAAGTCCAGGAGGTTCGTTTCTTTCCTCTCTGGGTGTCGGTAACCAATGAGTGTTTGTTTCCCTTCAGGACACTGTGATCTATGACCGTCTGGCAGACAGCTCTAGGTACAAAGAGATCACGTTGAAGCACCTGGAACAGTTTGCCACTGAGGGTGAGTGGACAAACATCGCCCCCTGTCTGCCAAAAGTAAAACATCTTTCGGGATGCGTCTAACATATGTGCTCACCTCAGTTCTTTCTAGTGATTATCACATCTTGTTCATCAGTTGCAGCAGAAGAAGTAGTTTTCTTTTCCTTGGACGTTATCCTCATATGTCATTATTTGACGAAACGGTAAATCCTAATATGAGTATGTTGGAGTCGTATTAACCTAAGGCAGTGGAGCTGAAAGAAACTCCATCAGAGACTCTCCTTTTTGCTCTGTGTTCATACTGCCCCCTTGTGAGACACCAGCGAAGTGATGTCACTGGGAATATTTGATGTAGGCTAAATATAGCATTCAGAACAGATTGTGAAGATCTCCAGTCACTGTAATTTGGAGAGGCCTGAATAAAATATAACTTCCTTTATCTTTCTGACAAGAAGACAAGACAAGAAAAGCTATTAATAACTACATATTTGACATCTCTAAAATGTTATTTGCATTGAACAGAGATTCTATAAATCTTAATTCTATTCAGATATTTGGACTTCCAACAGATTTATGTTCACATGAACTACAAACACTGTATCTCTGCACTGTATGACATTATGTGCATGTTATTTATATCCAGTCACACTGTCAGAAGTTTTATTTAACCTGCTTGGAATACAAGCATGGTTTTCTCTGGTAGTAAGGAGTGAGGATGTCATTAACGGTTACACAGCACAGATCTATCTATGAAAGCCATGCTTAGCATCTACTAGAGAGCTCAATCTAGTCAACAAATCCAGGTTTTCAAAATGGAAAATGGTAAGAGCTCATGATATTTGACCCAGGTGTTGTAATGCTGTTTTCCTCTTCCAGGCCTGCGCACCCTGTGCTTTGCGGTGGCAGACGTCAGTGAGTCGTCCTATCAGCATTGGCTGGAGATCCACCACAGAGCCTGCACTTCCCTGCAGAACAGAGCCCTAAAACTGGAGGAGACCTACGAACTGATAGAGAAGGTTTGCTAAGTGAAAACCTGACGTGTGTTTGTGTGGTATCAGTTCCTGATGCCATGACTAGCTGTTATATTCCCTTAACTAGTCATTTTGGCCACTAGTCCTGCCATCAGACATTTCACTGTGGAATGCAGTGAGCTTGGCAAGTGAGAGGCAATTTTTCTGTATTTGGTTACATGCTGCATTTACTTAATGTACAAGGTTTCATACAAATCATTTTTTGATGAGCTTCTGTGCATTTGCAGAAAAATCAGACTGGGCATAAATTCAAGACCTCTTGTGTAACTAATGCGGGCAATGCAATCACACCTGGAAATGTGAAGAAAAAAAAATCTAAATTGTGTGTTTGTGTGAGAGAAATTCAAGGTTTCACCAGCAGGTGGGTCTATGTGGACGCGTTAGTCAAACACAGGAAGCCACAGTCGTAAATCAACCACTTGGCATGTTCTTCATGGCTGCTCCTGCCTGCCCAAAACAAATGGAGGCAATCAATCATGAAATAAACATAAAAGCTCTCGGAGAGGAAAATGTAATGTGCATTGCTTAATGGGCAGAGTGTGGCACTGATTCTGCCAGGTTTTGGGGTTCATTGCTCCTTGGGGCCACCCATACTTTGAAATGCACACAGTAACGCCACATGGGGGCACAATGGAGTTGTAGTGGAATTTTAAAGACAGAGACATTCCAACACTGTGTGAAATCAGTCATCTGAAGTCTACACATACAAGTGTGAGTTCTTATTGTGTAAGAAAATGTTAAAATGTGATAAATTGCATATTATTTAGCCTTAATGGGAACTAGTTAATAATATTTTTTTAAAATTTAAAAATAAACGTTAAAATTTGACTACTCCTTTGTTATTGCATTCTGTATTGAGAAGCTGTTCTTCTTTGATACCTAATCCTTCAATTGATTGTTATTCTTAATGATTATTGATGAAGTCTATTAATTTTACAGTACTGTGCTGAACTGTGAAAATAGTGCCAAATACAATCCCTTAAATTGTAGTTAATCCACTGACACCAGACAGAATCTACCAGCATTTGGCTTGTTACTGGTGTTATGGTCCCACCCTGGCTTGGGGGTTGAAATCCTGATCCAAGTGGTTTTTGTATTTTAATCCGCAAAGAGTGCCTTTTAACAACAACCACAAAAACAATAGAACAGTTCACATTAAAAAAGGCAAATGAGGACTCATCAAATATAATCATGTTCTTCCCGGGGCACAGTTTTCCATGCTGTGTGGTTCCAAATGATTAGAGAGGACAGAGCTACAGATGTACAGGCAGCAGGGCTCAGGTCACAACTTAAAGAGTTTCCCCTGCTGCTGGTTCCTGTCTCCCCTCTGCCGCTGGGTCTTGTCAAATCTTTGGCCCTGTGTTGGCCCCATATGAGCCCACAACCAGCCCCAAAGAACCACCAAGTTTCCTGGGAAAAACACCAACAGTATTTTGTGGGTGTGCCTGCGTGGGAGAGATCGTGTCTGCAGATACACACACGCACGCACGCACGCATGCACACGCACACGCACGCACACACAGGCATAGTAACTAATCCAAAACCCTTTAAGCCCCTGGTGGTTTTCCTGGGTGATAAACAAGAGCAGCTGATGAGGGGAAAAACACCACTGAGTGAGTGACACAATCCCGGCTCACATGTTTCTCGGACAAATGACGTTTTAAAGGCCTTCCTCTGTTGTATTTGCCACTTGCTGACTTTTTTATGCACTTTTTTTTCACTGTCTTTTCCTAATTTCGGGTGTAGAACCTGCAGCTCCTGGGGGCCACAGCGATAGAGGACAAGCTTCAGGATAAGGTGCCAGAGACCATTGAGACTCTGATGAAGGCGGACATCAAGATCTGGATCCTGACAGGGGACAAACAGGAAACGGCCATTAATATTGGTAAGACTCAGGGACAGTAAGATGACTGTGGTCTTTGAACTTCATGTTTTACTTGGATGTGTAATTGTGAATTGTTAATGTAAATTGTCTTGGTGTTTTCACTACAATTATTAGTGGTAATGTCATCAAAATCTGCTGGATTTAAAGGGGTAATCCAGCAATTTAGTATCGCACTTCCATAAAGCCGGGAAACTCACAAGAGCTTTGTAGCCTCAGAGGCTGAGATACAGAAGACGTTATACAAACTGTTTTCGCCGACTCCTCGGGACCAGTAAACTGAACTTGTACATTACAGACCACTTGCTCCCACATACTCCCATTAATATTTGTGCATCATGACATAGTCCTGCTTGTGCACTTGGTCTCAAACCAAATAGAAAGTCACTGGTGAACCTGATCTGTGTTGTGATAAATTGTACACCAGCCTGTTAAAGGTACTCCAGTCAGTCCTGTGGTCATTCTTCACCCAGCAAGACAAACAAGCTCAATGCCTCTCTGTCACACATATCTAGCAAAAGCATCTGTCGTAGAATGCTAGATGATGTATGAGCACACTGCACTGACATGAAAGAAATAACATGCATAGGTACACAAGGAGGCAGCTCTCACGTATCTGGCTCCCCCAGAGGTTTTAGCCTTGCAGATGTTATCAGAAAGGTGAATGACTATGTCTGCTCCAACAGTTCCAGTTCAGTTTGGTTAATTGGCCCTGGTATTACAGCCCTCACATGTGGCTAAATACTACAGACGCATCAACCTTGAATACAGCCAACATTTAAACACTGAGTCCAGAAAAATAGATATGAAAAGTACCTCCGTTTGTGGCTATACCTACCACTGTGGCCTGACTGAATCAGCCCTTTGTGCCCACTGTGCCCAGATGTGAGGGAACTCCGCAGAAGCACATGCTCACTGGAAGTATTTTTACAGGTCCGCCGTTTGACTAAGTTGCTCTGTAAAATCTCCGCTCAATATTGACTTTGTTTTTTACTATTTTCCTCACTGAAAGACGATCCCCATTGCCAGGGTTAATGGTGCGCTTTTTGCCACATTGGACTGGTGGATTTAGCCCATCACATTTATATTTTTCTACATTTCCAGGTGGCCTGAACCACCCAAATGCCACTCTTGGCACAGAATATTGGGCATAAATGCAGTTGAGTTCACTTATTTTCACATATTTATGATATTGAACCATGGTAGATCCGTTTGATCTGAAGCTGTAAAGACTGTCATTGTTTAGTTTGTCCCTAATCCTGAACTATCATGACATGATGTACAGTAACTACTCTGACACCGTGTGTCTGGCTGCCTGAGGAAAGAGCAATGTTTGCTCTGGGACACGCTCCCAGTGCTGTGAGCTGTTTGTTGAGGGGCGTTAAACATACGTAATGCTTAGGACAGGTCCGAGCCAGAATTCAATGAAAGGAAAGTGCCCGCTGTTCAGCTTGTTGGGGAACACTGCTCACTTTACTGAAGGTATCACAGATGAGAAGCACATAAACGATGCTGTGTTCATTTTGGCTGGAGGGTCCATCATCCCCTTAAGCATGAGACATGAAAGAGTAAACACAACCCCTTAACTGACTACACAAATATGATCCCCCATACTACCCACCTCCTTCAACGTGTCTAGCAAGTTATTTCAGGTCCCCCTTCTTTCTACCTCCCAAAATCTTAGTCGCAGTATGTGATATTCATTTTGAGAGCCCTCTGTTGCTAAACGTTGTATCTTTACAGTAATTCCCTTCTCAACATTGAGATTACTGTGACTTGAGTGTCCCTGTTACACATTCCTTAAGTCATGTGGGAGCAGTGTTTAGTTCTGCCTGAGATGGAGAAAGGCCAGGAATTCAACTTTCTCTGGTGAAATAAAAAAGGTCAGTTTGGCCGCAGTCAAATTAGCTTGAGGTAAACACATTAAGCGGAAGGGCTGTGGCAGGAATTGACAAGGGGGAAGGGAGTTGAGACGTTGTGTTGAGATGGGGAGACATTTTCCTCACATTGGCAAATTTTTGGACGTTTGCACCTTTGCGCTTAAGAAAACAATCTGCCAGACCCAGACCCCAACCCCTCTCATTTCTTCATGCAAGCCCCCCTCTGTGTGTTCATTATTGTGTTTGACTGTGACTGCATGTTTTTGTGTGTTTTGTGCATAATCTTATCTCAGTTTCACTCAGAAAATGCCACCCATGTATTCACAAAACATTGACTTTGTGGTAACCCCCTTAAAGAAACTAAAATCTCTTTCCAGACAGAAGCAAAGTGTAGAAGCCCACAAATATTCATGTGGTTATGCCACAGGTTGCAGCCTTTTTCATACAGCCACGGTTTTAAACTGAAGGCTTCAGTCTGGGTTCGTGAAACATTTCTGTTTTCCCCAATGGGAGGCTCTACCACCTTGCTGGTGACCCTGAGCATCTGTCCCAGCCAAGAGCTGAGGGGAATGCTCCCCGGAGAGCCATGTTGGGTAACTCAGAGTTGTAACTGCCTATTAAAACAGGAAACTGAAAAACCCTTGTAAACCAAACTCATTAGTCATGTCCCGAGACACTGGCTCAGAGCTGTAACATTTTAATTGGTGATTTTATTGCTGCATACTGTAGTATCCCTTATTTGTTTAATTTTGTTTTCTTCTTTTTTTATTTTTGTTTCATCTATTTAATGTTCATGTGTGTTTGGGCCCCAAGCAGATACATTGTCAAGCTGAAGTGGGTTATTAAAACCACAATATTCATTTAAAATATTTCCTTCCTAACTAAGTGCTTAATCTTAGCTTTATAAAACATATAATTTCATCTTCTTTTTTTTGTCTGTAGGGCATTCCTGCAAACTACTGACCAAGAACATGGGCATGCTTGTGATCAATGAAGACACTCTTGATGTGAGTATTTAGCATTTTGCTTTCCAACAAATTATCAGACTTCCTTGCATACAGAACCAAGAACCTCACCAAAGCTCACCATTGTATCACAAAATGTTTTTCTAAGACTTCTTCTAATCTATACATAACTCTTTTTTTCATGGGTCAGGCAATTCATTTCATCCAATTCAACTTCACTTCACTTCTCCTTTTCAGTGCTAAAAACAAAGTTACCAAATTGTCATCTGCCTCATGTATGCGTCTTCCAGCGTTTTCAATTTGGTACCCACTATATATACAGTAGTTTTATATGCTCGCATTGGAAATTCTATCCACTTTGTACACAAGTTAAAACAGTTACTAAGATATATTTTCTAATGCTTGTTAGTGATATTGAGGGCAAAAATACAACATCGCAAGGACGTCTTTGAGTACAATAATCCCCTGATCTCATCACCCAGTCCCTGTGAAAGAATCTGTCTTGAAGCTGAAAGGATGAGGCCACAGGGAGCCTTCCACACACACAGCCATCACACATCCCAAATCTGCCTTTAACATCTTTAAGACACCCAGCAGAGAAGTCTGTTGACCCCCCGGCAGGAGATCCTTGTCTGTTGTTTCTGAGATTGAAAAGGGCAAGTCCCTGCACTTCCAGCGGGAGAAAGCAAAGCAGAGCAGCCACAGATGGAGGAGAAACTCGACTGGGTTTAGTTTGTCGGACAAGAAGGGGGGAATGGTGAGAAGAAGTGGATGAAGGAGGGGAAAGCAGCAGGGTGTTGTTTTGTGGGTGATGACGGACGGCCTTCACTCTGTCAGCCAGTCGTTAAGCGTGATAAATGGAGTTGAGGTAGAAATTTGGGGTCGGTGCATTCATAAAGCACACGGACCGGCGCTTTGAAATGTCAGCTCTGATTCTCCTGTGGTTGAGCAGATGCTTACATAGGGCAGTTTGTTAAAATGCAAAGGGAGAAACCTCTCCACCAAGACTGAGGAGGCACAGTGAACAGAGGACCAGGCACCAGGGCTGGTAATTCTGAGTGCTCTTATGCTGCGAAACAGAGTAATTGGAGCATGTCTTCCCTCTTTGCTGTGTTTAGAAATGGCTATCAAAGGGAGGACAAAGTTTTAGACATCCCCTGTACTAAATCTTACTTGAACTGAAATTCCCAAAGTGAAACTTGGTCTCCAAGGTAGGATAAGGTCATTTTGAACAGCTTTGTCTTCCAGTCAGAGTGTTTTAATCATTTGGAGAGCTAACAGCGCTTATTGAGCATTAATATACTAACGTTTATGAAGTACAGTCAGATTAAAAAGCTGTCAAAAACAGATTTTTAAAAAATGGAAAATTAATTGGAAAATTTGATTGGGAACATAGAATTTGTAGCTCACACACTGTGTAGTTTAACAGTTCATGCTTAGGTGTTCTTTCAGTGAGATGTAGGTCAGAAAAGTAATTGAAAAGTATGTGTGCACACACTTCTAACAAAGGTGGAGGGTCCCCCTTTTTGGGTGGCTCCAAGTGTAAGACAGATGATGACATTACAGCCATACAAATGTCCAGATTCCACATCATGAGTGTCACGTCCTGTTGGCTATATTACTCAAGGGCTATATCAACAATGGAGCTCAGTCTTTATGGGAAGCTCTTGTGGATTTCTGAATGGATGCCGCATACACATTCTAAAACCAAACACTAGCTAGTCACATTGGCTAAACTGGTCATTATAGTAATAACAAAGAGGCTTTAGGAGGAGACATTTAGCATTAGTGCTAAAATTCCTCAGTGGAGGTGAAATGGATGCCCTACTTGAGGAAATGGTACACTTTGCTTATCACACTATGTGATGAATAGATTGTGCCCCAAACAGAGTGAATTCTTTCTCCTACAAATGGTATATAGACTTATACAAAGCATGCGCACACACACACACACACACACACACACACACACACACACACACACACACACACACACAAACACTCCCACTGAGATGTCATCACTCTGAGATGATGAATATAGATATCACAACCTATGCCTACTTTGACTAGTGCTTGTCTCTCATACACACACACACAAGACTGCTCACCATCTCGTGCTGTTTTACAGACCCCATCAGGGATGGTTAAGTCCTCACAGCTGCTTTCTGCTTGTATCCTCTTGCTCGGTTCCTCTCCTCTGTTAATCCATCATCTCTTTCTGTGCGTGTCTCTCACTCTCCTTCTCTCGCTTTGTGAAACGTAAAGCCCCTTTCTCCAAATATTTCCTTTAAGCTGGGGTTTCAGAGTTTTGTTATGCCAAGCGAACATTGCCTGGTCCCCCTGGTACAATCTGACTGCTTTGACATATCTGACCTCGACACCAGGCCGGACCCCTCCCTCCCTCAGTACTGCTAATGGTCACCATTTTTAATGATTATAGCTGTTTTAGCATCTGCTTGGCACATTAGGTTTGATACATTGCATTGTATCATTGCTTTGTATCTGCTCATTTAAGTCTGCCTTTGTTTTTTTTTTTAAGTCATTTAACCGTTTTCCTGTACACTTGCTGAATACTACCTCCCACCATTAAGGGTATTATTATGCAAGAAGTGCATCTGTTATATTTTTGTACTTTTGAAGCCAGGTAAATCTTAAAAGTATTTTTTACTTTTACTTTTTAAATGAAAATATACATGTAATACATCTAACCGTCGCTAAGAAAATGGTTAGATACAGAAATTGGTTTTATTTCCTAATGGCTTCACCATCTGTGTGGAAGATGATTGAATGATGAATACAATGATGATCTCACCACTGCATCCATCCAGTCCATATGCCCCCATACCAGGACAGTTAATCCTCTTGTCAGTGTCATATTTATGGCTCTTCCTCATCACTCATCATCATGGCTGTATATACTGTACAAGCAAACACGATCCATTCTCAGAACTTGTCTATGTTATCACCTCATAATCAAGCTCTGCGTGCAATAAGCATGGGAAACATAATAAATATCTAAAATATCAAGAGCAGCTGCTCTGCAGAAGTTTGGGATTAGCCAGAAGAGTGGACAGATCGGTCGCATCTATTTAATACTAATGTGGAATTAGAGACTAGATGAATGTTTAGAGTCTAAAATCTCAGAGTAGAGATTAATGACCCTTATTTTTGTGAGGAAAAATATCATCTTAATATGAAGGCCACTGGTGCCTTTGGTGTTGCACTGCAAACTGTAGTGACACAAGCAGTGAAGCAAATTTAATGCACAAATGGTGTTTCATTGTTAGACTTTAAAAATGTATTATACAAACATAGATGAAGACATTTGTTGTACGTCCCATTATGGTAGATTAAATTTAAATCTTATAGAACATCACAGTAGGGGATCATAGTGTGGTTCATTATCAGTCATTCCAATTGTTCATGCGTCTCAGCCCTTACAGTAACAGTCCATGTGCAAATGAAAAAAAGAAAGTTACACCTAACAAAAACATTCAAGGACAGTTTCTTTTTTCCTGAAAATGAAGCTTAGAAACTTCTAAACCCAGAAACTTCTTTGGGGCCGAGACCAAAGAATCCAAAGAAGTTGTGAATGGGCAGAAGGAAAATAAAGTGATATAACATATACAATTTGTTTTGTACTGAACCACTGAAATGTTGCTAATGAAGCACAGGGTATATTTTCACAAGGTTTAAAAAAATATTTTCTTATGCTCTATCATTGTATAGTGAGCCGTCATCCATAAAACATCTGTTTACTTTACAAACATTATTAATCTGTTATTGTATATGTTTATGTGCACTCAATTCATTTTGCCAGATACCAGATGGTATTATTATAATTGTATAATATTTTTGTATCTATTAACAAATGATTTAAAAAAACAAATCATCTTTAATAATTTTATTGACTTGTAAATGAATTAATCATAATCAGCTTGCACAGTAGATTCTTGAAAACCAATCCACCGGGGCGAAAATAGCTAACATTATCTAATAACAGTCCTCTAACAACTATAACACTATAGGCTTGAAATTATAATGACTAATTACGCTAACTAAACCAACATTCATGACATGTTTTCCATCACGCAGAGAACAAGGGAAACACTCAGCCACCACTGTGGAATACTGGGAGATGCCCTCTACAAGGAGAACGACTTTGCTCTCATTATTGACGGGAAGACTCTCAAATACGCCCTCACATTCGGAGTGCGACAGTACTTCCTGGACCTCGCCCTGTCCTGTAAAGCTGTCATATGCTGCAGGTAAGATTTACTCCTGAAACAATAAAATAAACCTGAGACAATAAATTCCACTGACCAAAATTAAAGCGTGAAGACGATGTTCTTATTGCAAAGACTTTATGTACCCAACCTGTTTCTGCACAAACAAATGAGTAGTAGGAATAAGTTTGTAAGTGATTAGGTACTTGCATGCAGTACCTGTACTCACAAGGTGAAGTTTCATGTATCCACTTTAATGCAGCAGATCAAGAAAGTGCCCAAATATGTATATAGAGATGAAAAATTCTTAAATGTTCCAGTTTTTACCGATATCACTTATAATTTCTGAGAACTGAGTCGATTTGTATACAAGATGCACATAGACTATTACACTGTAATAACTGGACAAAACTGACCTTATTATACAATCTCCTCCATGCTTCCCAATGAGAAATCTCATGACTACGACCACTGTAAACAAAAAAGGAGAGTTAGTGAGACATTCAAGTAGGGCTGTATTAATCATTTTGTCTGTAAAATGTCATCAAATAGTAAAAATTGCCACACAAAATCCCAGAACCCAAGCTGGTGTCATAAAATAGCTTGTTTTGTCACACCAATAGCCCAAAACCCAAAAATTGATTTTACAATAATATAAAACAGAGAAAAGCAGCAAATCCTCACAGATGAGGAATTGAAAGTAAGTAATGGTGGGCACTTTTGCTCAGAAATGCCTTAAATTAAGTTAAAAGTTCCATGGTTGAACTACAAGGTATTCTGTCTTTGCCACAAAGGTCATTGAGTATTTTTATGGCAGCAGTTTAAAAAGTGTGATAGTTATAAATTTAAATGACAACTTTCAACATTATGCAGGTACACTGTTGACCTGCCCAGGCCACATAAATAATAGGAAGTACTTAAGTACTCAAGCAACCATGACGGGGTCTGGGGCCAGAAGTCAGCACCATGTTTTCAGAACAACAGCAAACCTTATGACTCAGTGCATTACGTCAAATTTTTATTTATTTTTCCACCCCAACTCTACCTGCCTTTGCTTTGTGCACACTCTGTGGGCACTAAGAGACACCAGGAGATGAATGAGGCCTCTTAAACTACGGAGAGCATAAACATCAACAGTTTCACAGTTTAAGACAGACATGCAGTTTATGACATCATCTGTGGAGACTCTCTGTACTGTACACTACCCCCAAACCTCTGGTGCACTAAGAGGAAGCTCCTGTGTGGGAGGCGACAGACTTTGCTGTCAGTGAGGGCATAAAGGCAAGTTTGTAGTAAAGAAGAGTTACAAGATGTGTCACAACCACCACCTAATGATTGGCTCTACTTAATGGACCCAGTTAGAAAGGTCTTACAACTCTACTGTTGGTACATTGCCAATATATACAGTAAGTACCCTCTTTGAAGTTTTCATGTTTTATTGTATTACAACATTACAGAGTAGATTTAAAAGTAGCTTTAAACTCTCCATGGCGTGAGCCTCACCGAGACCGTGGTCCCTCCAGCGCTTCGCGGCCGCAGAGCAGAGCGCCCCAGGCTTCAGAGGCAGCTGCAACGCCGTCCAGCAGTGG
>LKNJ01004727.1:1918-29124 GCA_002120245.1 Maccullochella peelii | reverse complement strand
GTGTGTGTGTGTGTGTGTGTGAGAGAGAGAGAGAAAGAGTAAGCGAGTGACAAAGAGAGTGAGAAGGCAGGTCTGTATGTGTCGTAGGATGATATGTGTCAGTACAAACACACAAAACAGCGTGTGCACTCACCGCAAAAGTCATCCTTATATACTGTGCCTGCATACACCCCTTCAACTGCCAGCATGCATCACTGACACATGACGACTATAGTGTGTACGGGAAGAATCGATTGACACACACACACACACACACACACACACACACACTTCTCACTTGCTGTCCAAAACTAATCAGCTGCCCTCTTCCTACCTCCCTCTCCGTCTCCCATTTGGACAGTCAAACATTATGTGGCTCGTTCTTTAGAGCTCCACAACCCACTAGAAAGCATTTATAACCCCATCCAACCTCGAGCAATTACACCAGCAGCTGCTCCGTGTCACTCCTTGTATGTGCGAGCTAGTGTGTGAGCATACTCATGTGTGAATGTGCAGTGAGTGTGCGTGCGTCTGAGGTGTTGTGCGTTTGTCTAACGGGTGCCATATGGCTTGTGTGGTTTTGAGTTTGTAATGTGTAAAGGCCCCGGTATAGTCTATGTAACTGTATACTGTGTAGTGTGTGCGTGGAGCGTGCTGTATGGGTGGCTGTAATGTGTGTGTGTATGGGCCAGGTGGCAGCTTGAAACATCACTTTAATTAAGCCGGAGAGCCTGTTCTGCGGTGGAACGGCCGTCTCTGATTGACTCGTACGTGTCACCAACAGGCCGCTACAGAACACAGAAACAGCATCGAGCCTGCTGCAACAGGGCTGCAGCCATTAATCACTGCGGCTATCCTATTGTGCTAATAACGATACAAAGTTATGCAACTCCTGTAATAAATCCCCGTTAAAAATTCTATGCTATCACGCACCAAAAGCAACAGTAGAAGAGGTATTCAGATCCTTTACTTGTGTAAAAGCAGCAATACGACGTGTAAAAGTACCAAATCACAAGTAAAGTCTTATATTTACTTGAGAAACGTACTATCAGGTATCAAAAACAAAAGTATATTATACTCATGTTATATTACTGGATTACTATTACTGATGCATTAACACATATGCAGGTTTTTAATGTTGTAGCTGGTCGAGGTGGTACTTTTAACTACTTTATATACTGTTGGATTATTTAATAAATAAAATATATTTCACAAGATTATTACGTTTTCTACATTTATGAATTGGAGTAAAAAGTCTACAAGTATAAAGAAGCATACAATGGAAATACTACACTAAAAGTGCTTTAAGTTATATTAATTGTACTAAGTACATGACTTACTTTGGCCTTATTATAGTTCTTGGGGGCAAAAGAGTCAACAGCGTTTTATTCGCACCAAACTGTCTTTACCTTGACGACATGAGTGACGACCACACCTCTACAGTCGGCACACATTTATGCTGCGTCATGAACAGCCGACACATGTTCTGCTATGCTGAACGCTATATCATGTCATCAGGAAAACCTTCACCATTACGCTACAGCGTGCTAACAGATTGCCGTTTCATAACAGCTCTGTATGCAGAGAGGAGGGGAAATGTGCACGTGTGATAGATAGCATCTTGGCACGGTGCTGCTGCAGTGTTACTGCTGCCACTGCTGATGGCTTTTCAATATAGCATTGCAGTAATTTTCCATAAGCCTGTGTGACTAATGGCGTAAACAATGGAGCCGAATGTTCACGTTATGGGCCCATTATGGAACTATCAGGGCAGCCATGTAAAGACGGATGCCTTTGATCAGCACTCTATTGTAGAAGCCAGGTGCAGGGAAGAGGATTTGCGTCTTTAAGTGTGTCTTAAGTGTGTGTGTGTGTGTGTGCGAAAAAGAGAGGGGAAGAGAGGAAGAATGGAGTGAAAAAGAGAAATGAAAAGAAGTAACAAAGACAGAAACAAGAGAGATACAATGAAAATTAAAGAGATGAGAGGGTAAGCGCTGCAGAGAGAGAGAGAGAGGCAAAGTCTTTTGTCTCTACAGACCATTGGCAAAGCAATGAATTGTTTAAATGACATCCCAGTCTATTTGTGAAGCCACCCAAAGCATCGCATTTGCCTTTGATGCCTTTTCCCTGCGCGGCATAATGACCCAAGCCGGTGATGATGTCATGCGGCAGTTACCTCAATCAGCCAATGGGGTTTCCCGGCTGTCACGGGCTGCCGTGGATGCTAAAGGGAGCAGTCAAAGTCAACAGGTTAGACACACGAGCCCCTTAGATAGAGATTACTCTAACTCAGTGTAGGAATGTGATGAGGGACCTCTGAGCCACAGAAATATAGAGTGACATGGCCAGATATTTAACATAAAGGGTGAAGGATGTAAATGTAATGGCAGAGGGGTTTAAAGAAACACAAATGCACCTAAACATTCAGCCATTTAATGATGAATCAAGTAGAGATAAAACAAAAACAATAACATGGAATGAAGTTTTAGCCGCCCACATAAACCAGACTGTCACACAACTAATGACAACCTCTTGTGGACTGCTGTAAAAAGCTGGGTGATTTTTGGGGTCATTGGACCGATTTGAAGAAGTGAGTGCTTTTTCCACTTCAGTTGTTTTTGTATGCCGTGTAACCCTCGACAGGGCTCTCTCTCACAGGATGAGTAATGCCATGCCAACCTCAAAAACCCCAACTGTAGTGCCGGCAAACCTGCGGGTCTACAAGCTCTCTACATATTGCATCCTTTCAGGTTTTTATACGTTATTAATTGTCTTTTTCTTAACTGTACAAAGAGATGAAAAATAGAAGGAATACAGCCATTATAGTAAAAAAAAAAAAAAAAAACAATCATCAGATATACTTAAGCTATATTAAGGCCCAGCATTTCACCTTGACTGAAACCTCTTTTAACTCCAACTTTAACATACTCTCTCTTCATTAGCTGCCTGAATGGACACGTTGCTATAAAGCACACAGATAATACAGTCTACTATCAGCATGATTAAGCGTGAATGCAATTCTGTTTATTGTGTGCATTACACATCATGTGGGGTCTTATTTTTACCCATGTATCTTTGCAGACTGTTCCTGCACAAGCTGCCATGATTCAGTATATCTCTGCACAAATGCTACCCAGCACAATTCTAGTTCACTGTACTTATATGGAACGTTCTATCCCTCTTAGTAGTGCTGAATCTATTATTTGGTTAATCATCTTTTAAGTTATTTATGAACTAAAATTGGCAAACGTTCACTGGTTCCAGTTTCTCATGTGAGGATTTGTTGCTTTTTCATAATAAATGGAATATCTATATGTTTAGCATTTTCCACCATTTTCTGAAATTCTTAGACTAGTTCATTAATCGAAAAAAATAACCATGAGATTAATAATGAAAATAATCATTAGTTGCCGCCCTACCTCTCAACTATCTAATCTACTAGAAAGGTATCTATTACTTGAAAATGGACACTTGTCCATTAAAATCTGCCCTGTTCTGTAAGATGCACACCCTCCATCTAAAGCTGTACACCACCACAGTGCCTCTGCTGTTGTTGTTGTTGGCGTCGAGATGTTTAAATTGAGGCGCCTGACAACAGATAACATCTGAAAAAGCACCGAATCCATTATGGCGGTTGATGTTCCGGGAAAGGTTGAGGAGGAGAGAGACTCATCCGGAGGTTTGGAGTTAGAAAGGGAGAAAAGGAGGGAGGCGAAAAGAGACAAAATGGAGGAGAGAGGGAGACAGCATGGCCGTGGTGCATTTCCTCAATTTATCTGGCTCTTGTCCCTGTGGTTGCATTGATTTTTAAGGAGGTAAACATCCAAAATAAGAGAAAATGAAACAATTGTTTTTGCTTCCCTAAATCCTTAAAGTTGCACTAGGTAGTACTTTTATATAAATATATGTAGTCTAGATCTACTTTAATTCTGATAATTAAAAAGATTTGCCACAAAGAGACAACACTTAACACAAAAGTGGCTCCTAAACAGCAGTGAGCAGGTGAACCAACAAGAATGCTGAACCATCTCATTTTTATTTCCATGACATTATTGAGAAAAAGTAAAAGTAAGTAAAAGATAAAACTGATTTCTGCGCAATAAAGTCCTTTAAACATTTAAACTCAAGTTATATCGCACTGCTAGCGTACAATGCTGCCAAGGGTGGCTTATAACAAGCCAGCTAATAATGTGACATTTACCACAGCGCTGGCTCTCACTGACAAGGCGGCAGTGGCAGAAGGCCCACTCTCGGGTGTCTTATTTTAAGGATGAATGATACACGTCGTCATGTCTGCACGTGTGTGCGTGTCTGATGTGAGATGTGCCAGCTGCAGTCACAATAATCGACAATGTCCTGCCATAACGCTCCTCGATGATGAGGATCAACCGCACAGCTGGCAGGTATGACTTGCCAATCAAATTAACTGGCCAATTACGCTTCTAATGTGCCACGCAAAACCCAACCGATCACCTTCACGTGGCCAGATGTAACCTGAAGGTAAGGCCAGATGTGAGGACGTGAAGTCTACGGTTGCTAAATTACATCTCAAGTTCAGTATGTAAATGGAGAGTTATGGAAATCTGAATAGCCTTTTAATTTCAGCAGTAAGAACAGATGAGCTTTTAACAGCTGCTGAAGTGGAGAACCTTTTAGGGTAATGTGTGACGTGTAACATTCAGGCCATCAAGACCGTACTGGAGATACCGTACATCCTGCTGAGAGCTGATTCTTTACAGAAGGTAGATTTTCATACTAAAACCACATCTGCTGCCACTGCAGGGTACAATCCCAAGATTAGGAATGTTTATTTGCATCCAGGGCCTGGGTATTTATGGGTATGATATATTAGGCTATATACGTCAAGCACCTCTATTACAGATGGCGTCATACGTCAAAGTTGTCAAAGTTTCTGTGCACGTTTGGCAATGAGACGGCCGCAGCTAGCTCTATCTGCATTTTTCTCTCAATAAAGTGAAACGCAAACTAAACTGCCTGTTTGTTATTCCCCTCACATATCAGAATGAGTCTGCTGCAAGAAGGCCAGACTGACAACCTTATCCACAGCCGACAAATAAAGCAAACTCCCGTGTGTTTCCACCTTCGCTGACAAATACAGCTCTGAGGGGAGTGATGGAGCGAATTATTTTGCAGCACAGCTTGAGCAGGCCATACTGATGAACCATGAAATTGTGATTTGTTAGAGCAACTCTGGATGGAGATTAAAATGAGTGTTACTGACTAACATTTATACGCATGACTAGTGACTTGCATTTTGATTAACCAGCTAGTTTACTAGTGGACCCTGAATACATGCATAAGCTATTGTTTTTATCCCAAGTGGGTGATAACATTCTGTGTTTTTCCTAGCAGAGATTAATAACATCAGTGCAAAGAGGAGTTCAGGCTAAATAGAGGAGCAGGAGCTGTTAAGGAGGAGGAGACGGTTTTGGGAAGTGGGTTTAATTGCAAGCTAGTGTTGGGGTGGAGTCTTACCAAATCTCTGGGGCATTGCACCTGGGGCTCAGCATTCTAGAGGATAAAGGGGGGGACAGAAGAACCAAAAGTAATCAAGCAAAAAATATTTATTGACAGGAACGGTGAAAATTCTAGCACACAAGAAGCAGTGGAAGAGGGAACTTATGGATAAATGGAAGAAGTGTTATGAATAAATGGGCATGCAGGATATGAAAATGACAGATCTCAGCAGACAGATGGGTAGTTATTGCTGGGTAGTGTGCGCTCAGACTTAAAATACAAAACTGCAGGTCAGAAACAACTGTAGTGTTTGCGAGGACAAAATGTCACAATCTTCAAAAGGTGTCACTTCCACTGGGAGCAAGCGGGGTGTTTGATTTACTCTCTAACCAGTGTCCTCTTACTGTCCAGCTGCCATAATCCAGATTAAAAAAAACTCAGTTAATCCAGATTGCTTTCACCAGACAGACAAGCAACAGGAAGTGCTTTGTGGACTGTCCTCCCCCCAAGTTTTGTAAAAAGTACTCGCACACTCTGCTCTGTGTGATATTCACTGATGAATAAATTGCACGATGGACGCTTTTCCAATCACTAAACACTGAATCTCAGCTCCGGCTCTCAAAGAAAGACCATTTCTTTGAATAATTAATAATAGATTAATAATAGCATATAAATATGAATTTACACAACATTTCTAATTCGTGTTAGACTACCATTAATGTGGAAAGCTCAATAAACAATTTCAATATATGTTATTTGCATGATTGATACAGTGTGAGATGAACAATAGAATAGGTTGTCCAGCTTGTCCAGCAGCTAAAAAAATATCTTCTTTTATACCTGCTGCACATGGCAGCTGCACAAATGATGCAACAGCTGTTGACTTTATTTTTTTCTTGCACTCCCATTAGGTTTAATAAATAAAGCTTAGTAACTGCCATTTTTAATTCATACTTATGTGCCAAAAAATGAGCTGTTTACTCTTGAAACTCTGTTTTGGTTACGCTCAATTTAGCCATCCAGTTTGTGTTTTATTTATACATACTGTGTGTTTTTGTTATATTTTTGTTGTTATCTGATATGCTGTTTAGTCTCCCCTATGTCTAAACCCCATGAGAAAATGCTGAGCCTAGCTCACAGCTCTGTAAGACTGAAGCTGCTCATTTTGTACACTGGTCCTCATCTCCCTCGAGCCCCATCTCAACCCTTTCACATCACCCTCTCCACCCTCTGCAGCTGATAACCACAGATCAAATAAATCCTACCATCTAACTACCAACTATGCAGAGTCAGCTGGACTCAAAGCCCAGCTCTAATTTTAAGATAAGTATCGACCAGAGTGGCAGCTCCTCTCATCTAACTTCACCCGTGGCGACAGCCAACCAATGGCCTCCGATGCATCTCTTGCTGTGATAATTGTCACCAATCAGCCGTTTGATTGACACTACTTGCTAGCGAATGGCTGCTTGTGCCTCTAATGGCCCCGGTGACTGCTGAGGGTGCAGGGAGAGACCATTTTTTATGACAACAGAGGGGGGATTCAAGGCTGTTTGGTGCTATAACTCACGTTACTACTCGATAAGGCGTGTGTTAAAGCCAGCTACTGGAGCTAGAGAGATAGCAGAGAATCATTGACCGCCGCTGTGGAGTAAACACCAAGGTGATTTAAAGCTCGCTAACAGCCTCCACTGTTCACGCTTCCCACATGAAAAAAAACAAAAAAACCTATACTTAAGCCACAGTGTTCTGCAGTCTTGGCCATTATCAAACAACTTTGAAGTACCTCCAGACGTGCAGTGCATCAAACCTGATTTTCTGCAAAGATAATTAAGTATAACATCTGGCATCATGTAAAAACATGACCTTGAGGAAAGCAAACAGTTGTAACAAACGTACCAACTAAATTAGCAGAGGTTTGCATGAATCATTGAAGTTACAAGCTGTTAATGGCATCTGTCCAGACTGAGTGACAGCAGTAGCATCCAAAAACAGCCACACAAAGGTTTGTATTGCTGTTTGTATAGTGTAATGTGTGAGGATGTTTGCCTGATTGATATTCAAGCCAAGTGTGGTTTTTCACTCTCTGCCTACTACCTGCCCTGCGTCTGTCTGTTCATCCCCACATCCATCAATCTAGCAAGTCAGCTTGGAGGCAAAACACAGCGAGAGAGATGGAAATACAGAGACAGAGAAGGTAACCTAACAAAGCGAGAGGAAGAAAGGGAACTGGTGAATGAAAGGAGCGGGGAGGGGCAGGTGACACGTAAAGAAAGACAGAGACAGAGTGAAAGCGAGAGGAAAGGAGAAGGTGAAGGAGATAAAGAGAAAAGATTGAGCTCTACAGGTTTCCTCTGAGGCTAGCCGCAGTTTGATAATAGAGAGGAGTGCAGCGACGGAGCGGGACAATCAATCTGCATGCTCGGCTAGCGTGTTGTGTTAGCTGGGAAATGAGAAGACAACACTGCACTCACTGTGGGAATTACTTGTGACAGCACAGGAGCACACACAGACACACTCTCACACGTATGCGAGAGCACACACCCATAAGCTATACTTATCCATGCATGGGAGACTGTATATACATATGTGTCATGATGTGAAATGTATTATGCTGACAGGATGAACAGTTGAAGGAATGTTCCAGGGGAGGTGGAGAATGAGAAACGTACCACTTCTCGGGGGAGGAAAGTGTCCTCCTGCCGTAGAACCAGCAGCCCCACAGCCCCGCCCATGGGTGTGGCCCTGAGCAGAGACACCACCTCCTCCTGGGTCCTCCCATTCAGGCCCACTCCATTCACCTGAACAGGCGACAAAGTGACTTGGTTTAGTTCTAAATAGGCATGGATCAATCTCTTGGCCAAGATGAAATATTCAAATAGCGTATTTTTGCTTCTTGCACTCAAAGTTTTGTGCAATAACCCCACAGACTCAGTGTTGCACAGTATAATCCTTTATGCAAATGGTTTGCAATGTGGGATAACAAGTTAGACACAACAAGATAGAATATGAAAACATGTTCTTTGATTTAATTCCAGGATGCTGAATTTCCATATAAAAAGTTACCTAAAATTAATTACTTACATTTTAAATGATCACAGGTATTTTTGATGGATTATAAGTATTAGAACTTGTGGGGTCTAAATGTTGTGACACATTTCATACTGGTGTTCATCTAATTTTGGAACAAAACCGCGACTATTGCCTGGTGCACGTCTACCATCCAGATAACACAATCCAATCACCATCATAGATTACAGAATCACTGAACTTTCACTTTCTCACCTCCAGCAACCTGTCTCCTGCCTTGAGGCGACCATCTTGGATGGCAGCTCCCCGAGGCAGAATGTTCTTCACGTAGATGGGTGCCGAGCCGCCGATGGGAACGTCCCGTGACGTTATACTGAAGCCTAGTCCCTCAGGACCTGTGGGATGAGCAGTAAGGAGAGGAGGTCTTATGATGGAATCTGGTTTTATCTTGAGGCACAAGCTGAAGCTCTTCTATTCCGCTCTGCCTGGACACTGCTAGCCTTTGAGAGACCTTACAGGCCAAAATGCAGGAAGCTTAATCTTATTTACCCTTCCTTCCTCTCCTCCGAATGTGAAGCAACACTATTAGAGCTTTCCTTTGTGCATCTATTTGGTAGCCACTCCACAACCCACAAGTCCCTACTTCACCAGTTTTCCAGTCCTATCTATTTGGAGAAAACTTGCTAATGATTCTAACTTTACTTTCTAGTGTGACCTGGCACTTACAGCATGCAATGCTGATGATACTAGATGTTGTTTGTCTGTCTGTGCTTATTAATCTATGTTTATGTGGGCGGATGTGATTTTGTTTGTGTCCATTTGCAAGTTTTGCCTGCAACCCCTTAAGAGTGTATCATTATGAACCATTAGGAATACAGGCCTGTATCTCATATCATCAATAATCCTTCCAGACAAACAAACAATTTCCTACTATTAAGCAAGTTAAATATGGGAAATTAAGAGAAATCCTGCATCCTGTCAGCAGAGAGCTCAAGTAGGTTTATAGTGAATAATTAAAGTAGGATATATATTGTGAGGCAAGGCAACTTAGTTCTTTTAAAAATAAGAAGTTGGACTTTGTAATAAGTACATGCAATTACATGAGGCCACTACCTAAATTCAGCCTGAAGACTTTTAATACTTTTGACTGATATTTAATTAAAGCCAGAGAGTGAAAACAACCTGAAGTAAGAACATATTTTACGGTCTGGGGTTATGCAGGGGTAACTAAGGTGTCACTGTTTTATTCCAGCATGTCCATCTCTGTCAAGCATTACATCTGTCCAAGGTACCTCATGTATGTGTCTTAGAGGGCTTTGTAAAGAAACTGTTCCAAATGACATTGTGTGTAAAACAAAGTTAATATAAGAACAATGATGAGCATCCTTGCTGTATCAGGAGGACTGGCCCTAATCCTCACTGCTTGTCTGACTGAACTGATGCAAAGAAAAGCAGAACACTTAGCTATTCTGTTTCACATCCTCTACCTAATCCCCTACATTGATGAGCCAATCAACTTCCCGCAGCCAGACTATTATATTCACCGGTAAATGCCTATAACGTTCCTGGCTTTAAACAAAGAGGAGGATCTTTTAAACTCACATTAGCTTGATTAAGACATACCTAAGCAATTTCCTGTGCAGAATGGGATTCTCTGATTGATTTTGATACTCTCCGGGATTTGCGAGGAGACCGGTGTCTGATTTGAGCACATAAACAATACGGGAGTTTAATCTGCGCTCAAAGCTGTGGGCTGAAGTCGGTACTCAAAACAAAACGGATGAGCCAAACGGCCTCTTGAGAGTCGCTGTTAATCCCTGCGAGTGTCTGCTCCAACAGCAGCAAACAAAAGGTGGAATGAGAAAAGATAACATCTTTGACTGAGAACATAACAGATCTCCTGGTATATCATGTGCAGAATGCAGTGTATTCTGGGGTATCATGACTAAGCAGAGATGTGAGAGTGACAAGAAAAAAAACTATGATAAAGGAACAAGTGGAAATAGCTACCAGCTGGGATGGAATATGCAACAACCAGCTGGGTGTTTTTCTGTTTTATGTTCTGGTTTGATTCCAGCCCCAAGAGAGGTAACAGATTTGGGTGAAAACTTCAATGGGCATATGGTGCTGCCCTGTCAGACTCTTTGCTGTGGCATTTGACAGCACACAGGGACCAGTGGCTGCTTAGCAACAAGCTCTCTGGCCCTGAGACCTGGCACCAACACCTGGTACACTGTTGGCAGAGGTTTACACCACCTGTGCCAACTGTCAGTCAAAGCCTATATTGGAGGAGATGTCCCCGAAGTTTTATTCCCAACATCGTCTTTCATTCTGTTTTTCCACCTTCCAGATTCTGCACAGTTAATTGGACACGTTTTTAAGCCCGTTACATCATTGTTGCATCCCATTCTGCATGCTTCTATGTTTGCGCCATTTCTCAACAAACTGTTCCTACACTTTCTTTTGATGTGCCAGGAATGGGGAAATTGCTTGTTTATTCACTTGGAATGGAAAGGCTAGGAACATACAAATCATTGCTCTCTTTTTTGAAAGCCAAAGGAATGAAAAGCATGAGGGGTGATTTTCACAGACCCTCTGGAAAGAATCACAAAATGATGTAATACATCATGTAGGAACCGAGTTGTGTTTTTTCCACAATAACAATATAGAGCTTTTCTGATAATGGAAGTTCCAAATGCGTTTCTAAGTTTAAAATCTTCCCAGAGTCTCCCGACTGTTCAGGCTCCAATCAGACAGAGAACGCAAGGTGCGCTCAAAGCTAAGTACATCGCAACACTGGGAGAGTGACCAACTATGCTAAAAGAATTAGGTGTCTTACATCACTATGTTCCCCATTCACTTTGGCTGTCTGTTGCAGGAGACTCCCCAGTTCGTTTCAACTGAGAATTGCCTGTCTGGGCACTAAAGTAGTTTTCTGTCCCACTTTGATCAGGTGGAATTGTTTTCGCAGGGACCTTTCTTCACCTCACCTTTCTTTAGCTGGATGTTGAGCCTCCTCCCGACTTTTTTGGTATAACCTCCAGGTGGCGTCGCGTTTAGTCCCCTCTGAGGCGAGTGGGTGTGTCCAGTCGGAGGCTTGGCTGCAGAGACCGCCGGGTGAGTCAGAGGGGGGTCAGTCTGGTCTGGGTGAGTGTGGGAATGAGGATGCGGATGGGCGTGCGGGTGAGTTTGGGAACCGTGTCGGGACATCCTCTGCGGGGTGTGGTCCATGCCGGAGATGGTGCTGCCGGTCAGGGAGTCGGGGCTGAAACGGCCTGAGGCGTACGCCGGATTCCTCTCGGCGTGCGACAGCTGCTCGTAGTGGGCCTTCACTGATGATGGCACCACATGGAACATGATGACAGGCGAGCGCATGGCCTGACGGAACATGTTTTGGGCTCTGGAACAAAAAGAGCGGGAGGAAGTTTAAGGGAGAGATTTGGAAAGAGAGTCGATTATTCGACTAATTTCAGCCGTACCTTTCTCAACCATTCCATTTAAGCAGTCCACCTACCCAATGCCTCCCTCTCATACCGACACACACATCCATACTATATATATAAAATCCATCTTCACCCTCCTGAACATTCTGACATGTTAATTAATACTTATTGCCAGCGTGAGCGGCTCTAAAAAGAGACTGAATCCTCCCCGACAGCTCCATCATATAATCCCCTCATTTGGCTCCAGATGAAGGAGACCTCTATCCGTCGGATAGTTTGCAGAAAATCCTCTTTAAACCCCCTCCCAGTGTGAGCTCATGTACAGTAGGTGTGAATGGAAACTGCAACAGCGCTGTCAGCACCCTGCAACAGCGGAGCCTTGTTAGCACCACCTGTTTCAATAAAGCCGACGTTGGTATGGCTCTCTCCTTGCCCCCTGACAGCTGTACGGACGTTCGGGGAAATGCCAGGGCCCCAGAATTTCTATAGCTCCCCCCCGCCCCCTCTGAAGGACCCCCAAAGAATGTTGTTGTGAAATTCCAGACCGAATTTTTCCCAGCCACTAATGACCTTCCCTGAGGAGGATGGTCTCGTCTCGGCATCTTTATGATTTCAGCCTGGATCGAATGGCAGACGAGATGTAATCTGCTCCCTTATAAAAACACTGTTAAATAACAAAATCCACGGTTGATGCCTTGTTCCATCTACTACTGACTTATGGCTCAGCAGCAGAGTTGGCGGGGACACCATAACGTGACTGGGACTGAAGGGTTGGTTCACCCAAATTATAGAATTTCATACTTACTAATGGTGAAAGTTTTGGTTTAACTGCCAAGTGTCTACCTGGATTTCTGCTTCCACTCCAATACAATGGAAGTGAATGTTGAAACTATATTTCTACCCAAAAAATAGTCCCTTTGTTGGAACTGTTGACAGCATGTCCTTGGTATTATCCAAAACACAGGGACGCAGTTTCATGAAAGAGATATTGCTACTGAAGTGAAACTCCATTAACCTCCATTGTATGTGGGTGGCGATGAAAATCTCAGCGATTTTAAAGACATTTCAATGCCTCAACAAATAAAACCAAAACTAGCTGCATGGCTAGATACTATATAAATGCCATACAAATGTCCTATACACCTTAAAATACACCGGTATGTACGCATGTGTGGGTGGTTCGTTAGTTGTCTTACATGTAAATCACACATGAATTGTACTCTGAAGTTAAAAACATACATGTATTAAGTATACACTTATGCTGATAGGTGAAAATAAGATCAAACACATATATGCATCACTGGATTTCTGAAATAGTATTCAGAATGTTATAATATATGCAGCATGAAGGCATGCATGTGGCATATAGCATCTAGAAAAGAGGGAGGGGAGTTAGCAGGTGGGTTCGGTTAGGCAGGTAATGAAAGCACAAGATGTGAACAGAGCTGAAAAGCAGAAGCTATGAATGTTAGGAGCCTTATTCCCATTCCTGCCAATGGAAGAAGCGAGAAAGGTGTTACAATTGGAGTCCAGCGGAGATGGAACTGAATCACAGGGGGATAAAGGCTGAGAGGATTGCAGGAACCGCTTCAGCGATTGAGGGTGCAACCTACAGGATTTTAATAGGGAATGGTTAGCTTAGCACAGTGACGGGCAGCAGAGGAGCCTGTGCGCTGGCAGGAGTGCAGAGAGGAGGGTAAAAAAGGCATGAGGAGAGAGGATAACAGCAAAAACAAGGGTTTAGGATTGTAGGTATAGGAAGAGTGAAGGTCCAAAAAGCCAGCCACAGCAGTAGGTCCTGTGAGCTGCTGTCTTACTGTTCAAAGCGGATGTTTCTCAGGTCTCCGTTATTGATACGAACGATACAGTCGTTCTCCTGGAAGAGGCTCTGCTGCTCAGCCTTGCCTCCCCTCTCCAGACGCTTGACCAACAAGCCAAGAGTCCTGAAATGTCCAAACGTTCATGTCAACAAGATGCAAGATGATGTCTGTGGATTCAATATGGCTACTTTGCAGTAGCCTGGATAGAGCTGAAGTGGAGCATACACTTTATTATCTACTGAAATATAACCACTGTGACTTTCTTTGAACACAGTTACACTGAGGGTTTCTCTGCCAAAAAGACTTTGTGTACAGAGTAAAATGAAAAATCTACTTACGTAACAGTCTGTCTAGTGGTTCACCTGTCAAATCCCTCAAGGATTCTAAAGTTTGTTCAAACTGTCATCTTTGAGGCCTTTACAATATTGTATTTTCCACTCTATTTTTTTTGTTTGTCTTAAGTGTCTTGTTATTCTGTGGCTTTTGTGCTGTATTATTGCTACCACAAAAATGCATTCTTGAATACAAACATTCCTGTTCCCATGGTCAGGCAGCTATCCAAGAATCAGTCTTGTTATGAAATGTTAATGAAAAGCTTTTTCGATTATAAAAAAAACAAAAGTGCTATGTCTAATTGCTGCCTCTGCTTTATCATGGGGTACTTGAAAAGAGTGTAAAGTGTGGTCCTGTCATTTGCATCATCAGTGTACCAATGAGGCTTATGAGAGAAAGCAGTCACATCACATCAGGGTGCTTTAGAGGCTGTGTGGGGGAGGCATCTATTCAAAGGCAATCAACACATTCAAAAACTCGACTGTACTGCCGGGGTTGATGCTTTGCAGGTGTTAAATTTCTAACCCCTAAGACTCCTGCGTCCCTTTACTAAGCAGAAAATAAACAAAGTGCTTTCAGACAGCGACAGAAAGCAGCACCATTAAACATTGATAGCAGGCGGGTTGGAGAGAAGCTGGTCTATCGCACTGTAGCACTTCAACCATGCTGAGCTGCAACCATTGTCGCCCTGTAATCTGGTGTGGCAAACTGGCTTATGCCTCCCCGCACAGCCACAGCGAGAGGCTAACTTCACCTGAAAGGGCGAGTTGGAGGGAAGAAAATCAACCACGGGTAGGAAAGACGGCATAAACCTAATCGAATCTTCTTCGGAATATAGTCTGTGTCCGTGTGTATCGAGGCCTTTTCTGAGGTAGTATGAGCGAGTGTCGCCTAGGTAACTTGGGTTGATTTTAGGGTTTGATACGCGCCCTTGCCTAAAGCTTATAATTCAATATGAATGGGAATGTGATTACAGAGAGGGCACTAAAGTTCAGGAGTTGAAAAAGTTCAGAGACAATTCCACTGATTGAATTTGAGTGAGAACACAATGCGATTTGCTGTGGGGCTATTTCGCTGATGAAAGCTGGGCATCTCAATCTTGGGACAACGCATACTCTGACATTTCCCCAATAAAAGAAAAGTGCATTATAAATGTGCTTTTAGGTTGATTAAGTCGGGCAAAGAGAAAAGTGATATGATCTTGATTTTCAATAAAGCGCGACAGTGAGTTTGTAGACGCTGATCATATTTGCAAGTCTCTGGACATTGGTGGGCATGCAGTTGGCTCTGTGCTGGTGGCAAACTAACTGTGGCAGAAAAAAGCTCAGCACTATAGAATTATATCAAGCATTAGACCTAAACTTGTCTACACCGATTCTATAAACTTTTTAATAATGTCAGGTTTGAAAACAACCTTATACACTCTACATGAATACTATGAAAGGCTGCATGACTTGGATGACAACCTCCAAAAACTGCCTCTCTGGTTTTATTCAAACCAGATGTGAATTTCCTCTAATTCCTTCACAGCTTTGTAGGTATGCGTGCATGAGTGCTGTGCGCACTGCTCAACGTATACTTTGAATCATGTAAAGCTGATGTGACAGCGGCCACAGAGAAATGTGACGGTCACCTGCAAACCCTAAACAAGCATGATTGATCACTGTAAACGGGCAAATGGCTTCATGATGCCGACAATGTATACCTGTGTGTGTGTGTGTGTGTGTGTGTGTGTGTGTGTGTGTGTGGGGGGCATTGGGTTTTCATGAGTGATGAAGTGATTACACATGGGCACCAAAGAGGAATGTCCAGTATGCATGTGTGTGGGTGCGTGTCTCAGGTGATGCAGCACACTTCCTCCTCCAGGGTTTTTGCAGACCTCAAAAATCCAAAATGAACCCATTTAAAGACACTTTTTTTTTTTTTAACCAGAAACCAAATTTAACAAAAGCGAATTCATTATTATGAGTCTACAATAAGACTGACAATTCATCAGCTACAGGGGGTAAGTGGGCAATTATTATTTTTTTATCGAAAAGCTGCCAGGTGTGTACCACTTGGCTTTTCAGTGCAAAACCAGTTAAAAACTGAAAAAGTAAAAAAAAAAAGATTCAATATTGGAAAGAAATTGTGTTACTTAAAGTACAGAGCTTTAAATGTAGAGACTAAGTAGATATACTGATTTTTAATATAGCACAAAACACTACAGTAACCCTGGCTTGTACAAATCTAAACACAAAAAGTTACTGATTTTAAGTTATTTTAATTGTGTTTAAGTTCTTTATTGAGGCATGTTTTAAACAATTTATGACCCTCTTAGATGTGTTTAAGGCCCTGAGGACACTATGTCTGCCTGTTCCTCTCCTTTACACTCTGCTAGCCTGTTTGAACAGCACCATGGCTCTGCCCTGGATAGTTTTACCTGCGGTCCCTGCCACTGAAAGGCACCACGTGGATTCCCAGGGGCCCACCGTCGTTTGACACCTCCACCAGTTTGACTATGTCTCTGGGGAGACGGTGATGGATGGAAGACGGAGAGACAGGGGTGGATGGGTGGCGGGGGGGGGAAGGGAGTGGAGTGGAGAGGAGAGGGGTGACACCATGTGGGGAAAAACAAAACAGGCATTGAAATGATGATGAAAGAAACAAGATGATGACAACAAAATAAATAAAAACAGAAAGCAAGAAGGTGTTGGAGGTGACTGACAAAAAAGACAATAAAACAGAGCAATCCAAATAAATCAAACACATGTAAGGGATAACAAGGAATACTGAAGGTGTTCTCACACATCCTCTCACACAATTTAGACTTAAGTCAGCTTTTAAAGTGTAGAACTGTTTTTTTTTAGGGTGTTGCACCTGAATTGAATTGCAAAATGCCACGTATTTAGTTTCTGGTGGGGGGGAAAACTACAATCCTACAATGTTGCTGAAGTCTAACAGACGCATAATAATAATAATATCTATAAAGTATAAAACTGTCCTTCTAATTGTCACATTTTCTTTTACGTGTTGTCCTATGTGCAGATGTTTGCAGCTGAAATGCACCACAAACCACAAGTCAGTGTTCAAGAAACACACTTGGTGCATGAGGCTTACACTGTTGCTTGCAGCTAGAAAATACAACTATGTCCTTGTTTGTTTGTTTTTTGTGTTACTTTGCAGCAACTCAGGAAGCCGATCGCAGCCCCCTCAGTAAAACAAAATAACTGCATGATGTGTTTGAAATTCAAGTATGATCAGGACTGTAAGTCAGACTTAACAGACTTAATAATGAAAGTGAGGAAACATAAATTCTAACTTTATCTCCTACACAGACAGATGCATTTCCAATGAAGCCCTAGGCTGTATATGATTTTATTGCATGTATAAGTGGATGACTATTGTTGATGACATCCTTCGACCCTTTAAAAGCACAAAACACAGTTACAGCTATTTGCTTTTCCGGGGCATTCTTCACCTGTTAGTCTGTTTGGCTGTAAAACATCTATACACAGGCACATTGTACAAGATGCCCAATCTAATCGACTCACAGCTTTGATACAATGACTATGATTAGCTTGGGGAAAATGGGCCCCTTGTTGACAACTAAGAGGCGGGAGAAGCCAGAGTCTCTGGGAAATCATAGGAATAATAACAATACCGTACCTGCATATTAAACTGGAGGCATGCAACAGAGCAAAAATAACAAAACAAAACACAGTTGTTAATAACAGGAGCTGAATGGGTTAGTGCGTGGGAGAGCTCTGATGGCGAGACGAGGATCATTTTGCTCCCACAAAAGAGAATTATGTAAATCAGGAAGCAGGGTTGAAATGAGATTTTCTATAAACAAACCTGGATTACAATATAGAACCTGCTGGTCCGGATTTAAAGTACTGATGTACGTAATTATGTAGAGAAAGGGAGGAGAGAGCTGATTTACCCTGGTCAACTTTGAAGGGAAAATCTAGTTTCAGACAAAATGAGCATTATTTTTCATAGTTTTGGCTATCATTCCTACTGGTAATACTCACCAAGTATTTGCTGATATCTGGGAACACATTAATTATTTTACATTGATTGATTTGTTTAGTTCAATGTAATCATTGTTGAAATGATGGCCAAAGCAGGAGTTGTAATAACCCGGAACAATCCTAGGTTTTACCCCAAATATCTACCCATTTGGAAAAAACTGTCATCTTTAAGTGTATAACAAAATATTTGCAAAAATGCAGATAATTTAATCTTCAATAGTGCAGCAATTAAATAAGCAAACACCGAAATTGTGAACATTCAGATTAGAGTCATTTTTAGATTAGAGGCGTTACTTTTCCCAAATGGTGGATATCACATTTTGGAATAAAACTGCTTAAATATTCAGTGATGTGATCAGCAGTCACTCTCGTGTCAATAGGTTATTGAGTTTCAGCAGGAATGTGAGCATACAGAGAGGCAAAAACTGGGGAAGCTGGTCCAAGACTGAAGGACTTACTCTAGAGACCTCACAGGGGTGTGGTCCATGCCAGCCGGCTCGATCCTGCCGTTTTCCTCTTCCCTGGCCTCTTCCTCCTTGAACAAAGCACAAACAAGCAAAAGAAGAGTGAGATGGCTTCAGAGAGCAGTATCCCTGTTGTTGATCAGCGTGAAGTGAGTGACAACACAAGTGGGGTTGAACCTGAATTATGACCTTTGTTGTATGCCGTAGTCTTTTTCACATTAGAACAGATTACCCTGTAATAAAAAAGGATGAAGCAGGAGCACAAAAGGCATCCAACTAAACTTTGCCATGCTGCAGTCACGTGACAAATCTGAGCTACATGGTCGCTGATTCAATGACAGAAAGTCATATAGCAACACACAATGATGACAGGAAGTTCATGCATGATGACATAGCATAAGCTGCTTTTGTTTCTTCATTGCCAGCAAACAAAGTATCTGACAATCAGTCGAAAAAGCATTTTTTGGATTTCCAGATGGTTTCTGTGTCAGATTGGGTGCTGATGGTCCTACCGTGACCTGGCCGAGCCACATGTCAGTCTACATGTTGATCCCCGACTAGTCAGCTGTGGTTTTTCATGACCCCAGTGACTTTCGAGGACAGGAAATTCAACAACCACGGCGTCACAGAGCTCGTCATAGATGTTGTAAAAGTTACATGCGAGGAGGCAAACAATTCGAACATGCTAGTCCTTCCATAGGATGCAAAATCATCTATCGTCCACTATGACACAGGATAAAGTAACTAATTATAGCGCCCAATGCTAATTTTCCATCCTGATACCCCAAGTCTGTAGAATCAGGCGATTTTCAGGGTGATTTTGTGCAGTTTGGTCCAGGCATAGAACTTCCCAAGACTGTTTCTTGATTCCTGGTATACATGTATAGGAGGTAAAACCTTCAAAAACTCAAGTGTCTTTCAGCAGCTAAAACGTAAGCTGAGCCGCTAACCTGACGAAGCCAAGAAGAGCAGATTGGAGGAGGGGGTCTTCCACAGGTGTAAAAATACATGCCCTTTAAAAATTCTTCAAAATTACATTGCCTTTGTTCTCCTTTTCTATTAACCGTCTGACGCTTGGTGTGTGTCAGTTTGAATACTGAAGCCGAGGCTCATGACACACACACACACACACACACACACACACACACACACACACACACACACACAGCGACAGGGCATTGTGAGCAAAGAGGAGAAAAATGAGAAGCGGAGAAAGAAGGTCATTAAAATTTCAGGGCGACACCGGAGAGGAGCGACGAGCGAGCGAGAAGCAGCAGCAGCGCAGGCCTCCCCGGCAACCGGCCACCTCATCAGTATGAAAATGAGCCTGCTGTTACCGTGGCTGCCGTACGGTTGCCATGACACTTTGGGTGCCTGGAGGACATACAGCTACAGGGCAGAGTATGAGTGTGTACATGTGTGAGAAACAGTGTGCGAGGACTTAGAAGTCTTGCAGACAATGAAAATTTTCAACAGACTGACAGGAAGGTAGGTGTGTGTGTGTGTGTGTGTGTGTGTGTGTGTGTGTGTGTGTGTGTGTGTGTGTGTGTGTAAACTGTTTCCTTAAAGTTGACAACAAAGCCACTGATCGAGCGGGGTTGACGACATGCAATCCAAACGATAAGCAACCGCGGATCCAAAGTCAACAAGGGTATTTTATCAACACAAGATTTTAACGAAGATATTCTTCAACCGACGTTCAAAAATAACAAAACTTAATCAATAATTCAGCAGTATACTTTCTATAATTTGTGGTCGAAGAAAAGCTTTCCGCTCCCCGGTCTCAGCAGGTGTCAGGTGTCATTAATCCCCTAATTAAATAAACAACATTCATGCAGTAGCAGCGCTGACCCATGGGGGGAGCAATGGTTCATATTTAACTATACCATATTTAACATGGCATGTTTGCATACTGCTTTATATAAATTATTTCACTTTCATACATTTAACCCCCCCCTTCTTAGATTCAATGTGTCTTGTATATCCACAGATAAATCAAATCAATAAACATTAAGAAATTTGAACTTTTTATTAAAAGCATTTAAATACAAAATGCAACTAACTAGGTCATTTGTGCAGCCCAACCCGAGGAAAGCAGGCATCATGAATGGATTAAAATAAAGTAATGCAGTCACTGCTCCCACTCCACCCATCTTTATTCAGCACTTGGACAAACAAAATTCAAAAGTTTAAAGAAACAATAATATTCTGCAACTTACAGGTTTTCTAAGAGGACATAAAGTGAACGAGACTAAATATGCTGGGTACTTAAAGTATTCCTGCATCACCAAAACTGGACTGCAGCCCACAAATGTGTCAGTGAAGAAGAACATTAAATTGTTCTGCCTTGATGTCCTGATAACAGACTTGAAAATATAAGCATATGTGGAAGACTATAGAGAAGACAGTGTGGTTCTTAAAAGATATTTCTCGGATCGGTGAACAGCAGCACTGCGTTCCAAGATTTTTTACAGCACAATAAAGGAGTTGTGGATTTATAAAGAGAACATTCCTACAATGGGTCTTTACATTGCCAAAAATGTGTTCTACTATATGGTGCAAGCCTATGATTTATTTACTTGTACTGTATGAACCCTTTTCTGTTAAACATATGAAGGAGCTCTATGGAGATCATATACAAGAAGACACAATCACACACACACACACATCATAAAACACACAGAAGCCAGATAAAGAGAAAGTCCAGCAGACAGAGAAACAACAACTACTCAAAGAGCCTCAGAAACACATCTAACATTATTCAATATTTATCAGGAGACGAGGAAGTGAGGCCGGGGGACATCAGAGAGGGAGAGGAGTCGCTATCTGAGGAAGAGTAAATGAGATCAGCATTCATCACAGCACACGCAGGCATCTCACAGAGCCTTTATTTCAATACGCACCATCTCTGAGGAATCTGGCTGCACACTGACAATTCTATCCTACCGTCAGACAGAGACGGTGGGGGTGTGTGTGTGTGTGTGTGTGTGTGTGTGTGTGTGTGTGTGTGTGTGTGTGTGTACGGAAGTGTGTGTGTGCGCGTGTGTCAGCGTGCGAGACAGGAGGAAGAGATAAAGATTGAAAAGAGAAAGATAATAAAGGAGAACAGTGACGCAAGTGATGCAGATGGAAGAAAAATATACTGAGACACAATTATAAATTAAAAAACTGTGCGGTAAAGAATGCATTCACAGCATTATATATTCATTTATAGCAGCTGCCATGGGTCAATATACACAATCAATTCTGGTACAATATAAATAAAATAGGCCAATGGGGGAGGAGAGGAGAGGAGAGGAGAAATATAAAAAACTTAATAAAAAACTAAGTGACATCAGCTGTGAAGTAAACAATACTGGCTTCTTCCCAGAGAAATATTAGCTGCAACTCGCGCTGACTCGAGCAGTTTGATTGACAGACGGATCAATCAAGCTTCTACTTCAACTTCCCCCTCCAAAGTCCAGAAGGAGACACTCAAGAGAGGCATCGCCACACTTTCCCAACCAAACCATCAAGACGTCACCCATTCCCGTTCCTGGGAGTGGGAGTGGGCCGGGCGAGCAGGGAGATAGATAGCCGCATTAATAATTCAGGGATGAGTTGGGGGGTTAATGGCTAGCAGGCAGACAGGCAGGCAGGTACGAGGACCAGCGGCCGATGTGTTTTCCAGCCGAGTCATTGTTTGTTTCCTGGATGTGGAGAAGGAGAGGCAGGCGGGCAGTTTTCAGGCCCGGGGGCTCATTAAAGATTAATAGGAGAATGCATTGGGGCCTGTCCTTTCTCAGACTAAATGAAGTGGTCTGCGCCTGGTGTGTATGTATGGGGGAGAGAGTGAGTGGAGTGATGCTGCACTTTAATGAAGTGCTGCCCGCTCCCCCTTTCCTGCCACTTTGACCACGCTGTCACTTACAAACTGATGTGGATGCATACATACAGACACACAGCCAGGGACGGAGAGGAGGGAGCTTAGGACCGGAGTTTAGCTTCCTTAAGATGCTGACGGAAATCTTTAGAGGCAAAATGCAAACATTGTCATGTTGAATAAATCTCAAACGCATAAATGTTTAAAGTCTGTTTTAAAAAAAGTATAGAAAATATTTGCAGTCATTTGTGGATCAGTTCTTTGAAACAGCTTTAAATTTTTAAAATCCAAATCTGTTTAAGTACGAATGCTCTCCAAAATGTTACTACGAAAAGTTTTTGATCATTAGGTTTGATGCTGAAGTCGCCCATTTTCAGACTGACAACCTCTGTGAGAGACCAGAGAGAAACGTTGATACGCCTCAAGATGCCAATTAGGTCTAAAAAAATCATGAGCAGAGTAGTATCACACTTTGAATAAACATTTGCTTAACTTAAAAAAACCTGCCGAATTTCATTGGGCTTACCCTAAGGATGGCTTTAAGCTTAAATCCTACTTGTCTACCTTTTAGGTACCAACTGCAATGCGTCCATACCATCGAATACAAAAACAAGCAAAAAAAAATAAATCATAAAGTCAGAGAATTTTTGGTCACATTTTGCCAGTTTTAGATGATTTTAGGTTGCTTGTGTTTAGCCAATGTTTAACATTTCAGAACTTGGGCTTCTTAAGATACATTTTTAAAAAAGGGTTTGTTATATTCCTCAAAGTAAGGTATTAGTACCCAAACTCAATATTAGTGCCATTTAGGAAAATTTCAAACACCCAGTTAAACATTCGAGAGCTCTCCCACTACAAGAGTTTAAATGCAACCTGCCAAACAACTCTCATACATCGTCTTTGTTTCAGTTGGAACAGCATTTAAATGGCCTTTCAAAGAGGGCAACAGTGTGCAGAAATGTGCCTGTGCACTAGCCACGGTGCACCTCATGTATCGTTAGTAGTCCATTCACAAATATACACGCTCATTCCTTTCTTACTGAGAAACGCACAAGCCATGAAGACAAAATAACAGGTTGAACTCAAATACACATTAACATTCACAGAGATTAAACGACACACACACAGTAACATCTATCACCGTTAACCGCTATCTGCGCCGTCTCTAACAGAGCTCCATATGTCCATGACCGGATGAAACACTGAACCAGAGACTATAAATTAGCCTTAACCTCTAACCTGAAGACTACACACCATCTGGGTGAGTCTGAGTTTAAAACAGAGAGAGATAGATGAAGCTGGAGTTCAACAGATGTTCCACACCATGAGGAATCACTGCTGGCAGGAGAGTATTTGTGCTTCTTAAGTTTTCAGGTCTTTTGCCATACTGGACCATATTGATGATTGACACCACCAAATTAAAAAACACACAAGACAAAACGTCTGATTTTAGTATTTCAAAGAAAGAAAAGAGCAGCATACAGATCGAAAAATAGACCAGTGAAAAGAAAAAACAAAAGCTTCTGGGTGAGTGGGTGTGTGACCCCTGTCAGGAAGAGACATTGAAAAAAATCTGACCAATTTCTTGGGAGGGGAGACAACACACACACACACACACACACACACACACACACACACAGCTCCAGGTGTGCTCATCTCACAGATCCTCAGATTTCCACCAAAACACTCGCTGAAAGCACTCCGAAGGTTCATTGCGGCCCGCCTGAATGGACACAGACACATTTCATTGTGTCACAGGATGTAACGATCAAACATCGCTGCACATGACCTTCCATGTCTTATTTACTGGGTCACTCACTGAGATCAGAGATGCTGCCGTGCTGCTGCTGGTGTAGGATGTCAAGCTGATACCAGCTGTGAAAGGGAATCGGTATCTAACGTATACTTTAGCCGAATTGTTACTGAATTCAGTGAGTGATTAAAGACAGACTTTTAAAAAGAAAAAACATACAAAATTATACAAAAATACATAAATGGCTCCACTTTAGATCTACTGGTTTCAAAGTTTTTGTGACAAACTGCATTCGATGATGGAACTTTGCCATTTCTTAAGATCAAATAAACTTGATGCCCCTGATTATGTTGATACTGCAGAGCACAACAGAGTCCAATCTGTCATTACAGAGAGACGTTTGATTAATGTCGACGCTTGGCTCAGTGCGAGTCCACAATGCATCATTAAAAGCAAGCTTTCAATTACAGATCCCTGAGCTAATTCAATTAGTCTCCTTTGAAGACACTTTGATAATGGGATCCAGACGCGCGGACGGTGTCGTCAATAACTCGAGGATTCATTGAGCTGAGGAGACGTTATCTGAGTTTATATCATCCTGGCTGTCGGTTGAGGAGGACGGTATATGTTTGCGTGTGTTGTGTTGGGTTTTGTGGAAGCGGCATGTGGAAAATGGAAAGAAAAGAGGAAGAAAGTGCTTGTGTCTGCATATATGTACTTTTAGAAGAGAAGTTATTATCTGTGTGCATTTCTGCCTATCTAAATGGAAGCCTGTGCATCTACGGTTGTGCATAACATGTCAATGTTGAAATATTTTCCAGAATAATGATGTGGCTTGACATTTCCTCCATTTCGGGGGAGAATTTCTACCTTTTACCATTATTTTCAAGTCAGTGTGATCTGTTAAATACTGCACAATATACAGTAGGTCATATTATGTTGTTCTCTTGCTTTTAAAGCAAAAGCATTTTTAAATATTTAACATTTGATGTATTTTTTGTCCTCTTGAAAGTTTATCTTAATTGTTTTGCTTGACATTAGCATGATGCCTTTGGTATTGTGCCTATGTATACAGTATAGATACATACCGATTATGGCCATAAGTATGCAGACAGTCCTGTCTGCATACAGTTGTGTTCTTTTGGTTTGAGGCTGCTCTTCATGGTTTAGGCCAGTCCCCCAAGTTGCAACTAAAGAAAAATAGTATACTAAAGCATACCAATGATATTTCATACAATATTGCGACTTCAACTCTGTGTCAATAGTTTGGGGAATGCCCTTGACTGGCCTGCTCAGAGCCCTGACCTCAACCCCATCCAACACCTTTGGGATAAACTAGCATAAGCTAGCCAGGTCTAATCACCCAACATCAGTGCTCAATGTCTAATGCTTTTGTGGTGGAATGAGAGCAAATCCTTGCCGCTAAAATCTGGTGGAAAGCCTTCCAAGAAGAGCAGAGGCTGTTATAGCGGCAGTTTATGTTCAACTATCACATATGGGTGTAATGTTCACATGTCCACATACTTCTGGCCATGTAATATACCCTGCCCTTTGTCATGCTCGGCCGAATAAAGTGTAGAAACTGTAATCCAGCGTGCAGAAACTCTGCTTATTCCACAGCTTGTCTGCACACACACTGTATCTGCAGCACTGCATCTGTGTACATCACACAACTACCAGAGGCAGCAGCAATAACAGCGAGAAAACAAAATGAGACTTCCAGCACTTCCTAAATTACCACGGTGCTGCTGTAGCCATCCACTTAATTCGACTGCAATTTCTGCAATCCAATTCAATCAAAGCGGATGGGCTTGGTAGAGTGGGTATCGTCACAGCAAAATATGCACTGCAATTTTCCCAGAAAGAATAGACAATGGAGGCCTCATCGGGAATCTAACCCATTTCAAAACTCACATTTTAGGAGCCAATGTCCCCTGAGAGCTCAGTCAGTGCCACTCGAAATGGAATTGCAGAACGTGTGAGTGACACTTTTTTTTTCGACTTGTGGGGGTGCGTTTGATTCAGCACAGTAAGAAGGGCGGAGCAGGATGTCTGTGATTTAATAGAGATAGATTAATAGAGATTAGTGTTTCAGAAACTACTTCTCCTGAGAGCGTAGGGGAGATGGAGTAAGCGATGGGACAGAGAGATGAAAGACTAGAGAAAGAAAAGCAAAGGTAGACAGACGGAGAGACCGACTCAAAGAGAATGACAGAGAGGCAGATAGCGAGACGGACGAAGACAAACTGCGCTGAGGAACAGAAAGTCATGACAAAGTTTGTTCAAAGGATGACAAACGATGCTTTGAAAACTCCCTACTCAAAATCTGAGGGGAATCAGGGATGCTCTGAAATTTTATGCATTGGTTTTTGGTTGTTAGAGGGAAAAAAAGAAGCAGAAAACAAACTTTTACAAAGCATACATTTAACTGATATATCAGTTTCCAAATTTCATCAGTTAAAAAATTCCCAAGAATATCATGGAGGCCATTCTGAGTAAATTTCAAGCACTTTTCTGGCACTTTCAAGGTACCCAAACCAAATATGTACAAACTCTCGAAGCCTTTATCATCACATCCAAATTGTTACTATAAATTCAAGGAGACAACAAACAAATATGACGGGATCGTTTCATTTCAAATATTAAAAAGATTTTTGGTTTACATGAGTGTGTCGATGATGAAGCTCCAGATTATGTTGAAAATCAAGCATTTTTCAAACTTCCAAGACTTTGTACGAACGCTGATATTATTCTGATACATATTTGTGATTCTACTTCAAAGCCTCTATACAAGCTAACACTTCTTTATGAGACAGAAATCCACCTATAACATCCTCCTTTTCCCCGGCTGAGGACCTCTCAGGCTGTCTGGCGTTCCAGCGGTGTGGATGGATTATTTAGACAGTCATCAGCCAGAGTGTGGCTGAACGTTGATGTAGGCCTGAATCCAACACACACCGACAGAATCAGCTTGACTTGGCTCTCCTGACAATGTCAAACACATGACACAGGTGGAGGGAGAGTGAGTGTG
>LKNJ01004726.1:738-29922 GCA_002120245.1 Maccullochella peelii | reverse complement strand
GTGTAGAATTTTGAGGACAGAAATGAATTTATTCTAGGCTGTAACATGACAGAATGTGGAAAACGTGAAGCGCTGTGAATACTTTCCGGATGCACTGTATGCAGCCTGATAATAAGACTGAATTGCAATTCCATTTCATATCATTCAGCCATTTTCAATTACTGAACAACTCAGAGATGTGGGCAGGGATTCAGAGGTCTGGAACAAGACTAGATCATATTAGAGAAAAGTTTATATCCTGCCTACTTTCTCACCTCCGCACACCTGGCCAGTCGCTGCGCTACAAGTGAGCGTGACTGTCGGATTGTCAGTTTCAGAAAGTTTACCCCCTTTCCAACATTAGAGTTGACATTTTTAAGGGGGTTTCAGATGCTGTTAGACAATCCGACGAGCACTTTTTTTGAAGCATACTGACGCCTTAAAGTAGCATCAACTGGAAGCACTCTCAAGTACATGTAAATTAAATGTACTTACTTACTTTCCACAATGTAGACAGAGGGAATTGTTTTAGTAATTGAACATGAGGAGCAGACATGAGAGACCATGTGCTGTGACAGGACTTGTTTCACTCCCACTCTGTAAACAAACTGCAACAAACCAAGGAGCATTTCGTAGTCGTAATTAAAATTCTTCATATTTTGTGCAGTGTCTCCTCTAAGGTGCACTGTTTGATCATATTTCATGTCGTAATGCTCCAGATCACCAAGGTGCCGGTGCAGACGTGCCTCCAAAAGAAAGACTGCCAATCATGTGTGGAACTGAAGGACGCTTACTGTGGCTGGTGTGTCCTGGAGGGCAGGTAAGGATCACAAGCATGCGCATATGCACACTCCTGCATAAATGCATGCATCTAGCGACAGACTAACACAAACACCCACACATGCAATTCCATCTGTAAAACACAGCGGGGTATTTGTTCAGTGTTTTATTGCAGACACTTTTAGTACCCCTCTGTGTTTATATTCCATCTCCTGTTGTCCGTGCAGCCGTAAGGAATTAAAGCTGTTTGTCAGCCTCATGCAGCGAAGGCAGTTTAGGCAATTTACTCTCATCAGCCTATATTTATCAGGGTCTGGAGGGTAGAAGGGGCAGTATGTATCATGTATTTTACAGGGTTGGGATCAGGAACAAGAAAAGTCTTTTCTTAAGCAACACATTTGATGGTTCCAGCTTCTCTAATGTGATTTTTCTGCTGTTTCTTTGTTATGTTATTGTAATCTGAATATCTTTGGGTTTAGGACTTCCTAGTCGGATAAAACAAGACATTTGATGACAACAACCTCGAGCTCTTGGACACTGTGACGGACATTTTTCTCTGTTTTCTGATGTCTTATTGACAAGATGATTAATTGATGAATCCAGAAAATAATCAGCATATTAATTGATAATAAAAATATTCCTTAGTTGCAGCTTGTTTGCTTTTCTCTCTTCGTTTGACTTCTTGAAAACAATTTAATCCATATTATTTTCCACTGAAATCTGATGCTACATTATATTGTGTGCTCCTGTTTGTTTGCACATTGTTAAGACTTTGTTACATTGCATTCCCTCTCTAATATGCATTATATTTTGAATTGTGTTTTGCCCAATTGATAATGACAAAAAAGCACTGAAACATGAAGTTATGCTGTTATTGTAGATTATGTGTTGTATTTTTTTCTCTTCACATATTTCACTTACTATCATTTACGACAAAGACAAGTAGCAAATCATCATATATGAGAAGCTGGAACAAGCAAATATTTGGCATTTTTGCATTAAATATGACTGAAACGATTAATCGATTATCAAAATTGATTAATTAATTTTCTTTCTATCGACTAATCGTTGCAGCTCTAATCAATTAATCATTTAATCTATGAAATGTCAGAAAATACTGAAAGATGTCTTTCACAGTTTCCTAAAGCCCAAGGTGATAGTATTAATTTATTGCTTGTTTTCCCTGCCTAACAGTCCAAAACCTAAAAATATTCAGTTTACTGTCACATAAGACAAAGTAAAGGAGCAAAATACTCACAGTTGAGAAATTGGAAGGAAATATTTGGCATTTTTGCTTGCTAAGATGACTTAAATGATCGAAAACGACTTAAATGAATCAATTATAAATATATTACCTTTCTTGTGGTTGTTATTCACGAAAGCACATTGAAAATCTGTTCTGAGTCCATAGTCTTTGTATTTTTGAGGTCTTGTGAAAGCGTTTAGGGGGTGTGGAGCAGAGGCTGATGGGAGTTGTTCATCTTTCTTCTGAAGGTGTACCAGGAGGTCTGAGTGCCGACGGGCAGAGGAGAAGAATGGTTGGCTGTGGAGCCCCAGGCAGCAGTGTGTCAAGATCGTCTCCTTTTATCCCCCAAACCTTTCCTGTAAAAAGACACAGAAGGTACAGCGCTGCTTCTCGTCTCACTCTTTCTCCCTCACTCTTTCCCTTTGTTCTCTGCACCCTTTTCTGTCTCTCTCTTTCTGCAGAACACAACCCCACTTACATGCATGTCACAAACATGCACAACCTGAGTAATAAACTGTTTCCATTGTGATTCATAGACCACAGTCTCTAGGTTGTCCTGCTCTGTATTGATCCATCCAGAAAACTCCAAACTGCCTTATTATAACCGACCTGGTTGATTGTGCTCACAGCCTGAAGATGGAGAGTCTCTCTAGTGCGCTTTCTCTCTCAAGTTGTTGTTTTTTGTTTTTCATTCCTCTGCTTCTTGACTACTTTGCTGTCCCTCCCTTTCTGACTCACTCTTGTATTTCCATCAACAGCACCTCTCTAGCTCAATCAATCTCCAGCCTTTAAAAGGAAACTATTTCTGTATTGTAACTTTATTTATTTATTATACGCAGAGCAGAGAAATAAATTGAATATGAACTGATATTATTCAGCCAAACAGTTCATAAGCAATAACCTTTTCTATGAAAAACTCAGTTTCAGCCACTTCCAAATCCTTTACATATTTTCTTTCTGTTCAGGTGAAGATCAACATCCCGTCCCTTCCTGCAATCGGGCTTTCTGACCGTCTGCGCTGCACCTTCAAGTCTTTCCAGAGTGAGGGCACCATGTCTGACTCTGGTCAGGTCTCCTGCGATCTGCCCAACCCTTGGGATATACCACAAACACCTGAGGACCAAGGTATGGCCCTAATAATTAACCTCCTCTCTTTAAAACATCCTCTTTCAAAGCAAATGTCTGGTGTTCTCCAATATAACCAAGGTTGTATCACCAATGGGCAAACCTAGCAAGTGCCCTGGGGCCCCAGACCCCGAGGGGTATATCAACTGGGTCCTTCATTATTAGGACATTTTATTGCCATGTCTTGTAGAGGCGTCCTGTGTCAAAATCTAGTTTTACAAGCTTTAATATTTCAGTGAATACTGTTTATACGCAAACAAAAATTAATTTTTATTCCAGCAGAGGAGTCGGTTTGTCCATGAGTGTTTTAGAGCAGAGGTGGGCCACCTTGCCTAAAACAAAGACCCCCTCCACTAACATCATAAAAATGAATATATTTTACAAACTAGAACATGAAGCTTTAGGGGAAAAACATCAGAGGTGCTGTTTCCCACAGTAAATGCCTTTTATATTTATTGATTTAGGTTGTTGTTTAGGCAATCAAACAATAACTACTAAATTTATCACAAGGAGAGATGTGGCAGTATCAAAGTGGCTCACCACTTCAGCTAAACAATTTCCTGGGGGAAACCCTAGGAGTACTGGTTGCTCTGGACTTAATGGGAATTTGGAGCTGACAGAGTACACATGCTTTACATTTCACAAAGAGCAGTAGGTTGGGAGGGCAGTAGAGGCCCAACAGCAAAGTTTTACCCCTGGGCTAATCCAGCGACGATTATAACTGTTTAGGGATGTCGATCTGTCGGTTGGCCAGTAGGTACACCACTTCATGGTGCCCAGAGGATGAATCCTACTGACTTTTCTTGTTTCAACAACTATTAGATGCCATGAAATTGGGTACAGACATTCATGTCCCTCTCAGAATGAATTGTAATAACTTTGCTGATCCCCTGACTTTCCATCTAGCGTCATCATCAGGTCAAAATCTGAATTTGTCCAATACTTTGTTTTATGACCAAATACCTGCAAAACTAATGACATTCCCATCAGCCTCGGCTGTCCTTAGTGTTGTGTGCTAATTAGCAAATGTTAGCATGCTAACATGCTAAACTAAAATGGTAAACATTAACTGCTAAACATCATCATGTTAGGGTTTTCATTGTGAGCATTTAGCTCAAAGCACTGCTGTGCCTCAGTACAGTTTTACAGAGCCACTAGCATGGCTGTAGACTCTAAGTCTTGTTAAATTAATACATTAATACATAATTAGTATAAAGGTATTTGAGGTCATGGTCTATCACAAATTATTTAAAGGTCATGTCTTGTGTGTCAGAATGTGTGGTCCTTCCTGTGTTGTTTTGTCTTCAAATGAACAAATGACATATTATCAAGAACTGTGGAAGTCTTGAATATTCAGAGTAATTCCCAAAGACACCCCATTCAAAAATGTGTAAAATCCGTATCCCCCCCAACAGCCTGTGCAGCACATTTTAACCCACCCTTTGCTGTGTCCTCAGACTTCGTGGCCATGGCGGTGAGGATTTTCGTCAATGAGACAGTGGAGTTGGCCACGCGGGACTTCAAGTTCTATAACTGTGCTGCCACAGTGAGGAAATCTGAAAACACACCGTGAGTCAGACTCTTAATCTATCATTTCTGCTCTGTCACTCACCGAAAATACACAGTGACACTGAACACAGCATCAACTGACAGCCTTGGTGTAAATGTATCACCGTGCATGAACAGATGAGAGATCAAGGCTCTGTTTGTAAATTGTGATGCATGGTAGTTTTGAATGCACCTCTTGCATTTTTTCTCCTCCGTTTATTACCAAGCCGAGGAAATTGCCTCAGTTTCCTTTTCATTAATCAAAAAATGAAAGTCAATCTCGCCATTTTTTCCCCCCTCCTTATTTTTTTCTTCATTTCTTTCATGCCAAGGAATGTGTGATGAACGAGCTTTGCTTATGGGAAGTTGCAGAGATCCATTTCGTTGTCAGCAACATGGATTCTTGTGCTGGACGCTCTTTGATGAGTTTGCATTTTTTAGACTTTGTTTGTGTGTGCTTGTACGTGTATGTGCTCCTGCCTAATAATGCGTGTGGAAGAATTTTCTTATCTTTGGTGTGTATGTGTCTTTATTTCTGTGTGCATTTTCAGGTGCATGTCATGTGTGGCCAGTTCGTGGGGCTGCCAGTGGAATACACGTGACCACACCTGCAGTGACATGGACGACAGCATGGTGGGCACCAACATCATCACGCACCGTCAGGTTAGTCTTCTCATGGGTTAACACATCAGTGGCATGTCAAGAAGTGTCACCTTTGATAGTATGTGTCTGATAAATGCTGGAGAAAGTGTAGCAGAAGTTTCAAACGGTCTAATCAACCACACGTGACGCAGCGCCTGAGCGATCCAAATTTATCCCGAAAATTAATTTAAAAAAACTAAAATCCCGGTATCAGCTGGCACCATCTTGCATGACAAATATTGTAGGGTGGAAGATATCAATTTACAAGTCAGCAGATGTTTCAGTGATACACTTATCTTTTGCCGCAGATGAGGGTGTCCGTTAAGTGGTTGGCATATTTAAAATGTAAATGGTGGAAAGTCGGGGTATCTGATTTGTTTTGATGCCTTCTCAGGGAGCCAAGTGTCCTCAGTTTGAGAATCCAGATCCTGTGCTGATCCCTGTGGGCTACAAGACTCGTATCAGCTTCGAGGGGATCAATTTGGACCTCTACCAGGTAAAGTGACACAGAAACTAGTCATCTCTTAAACACTTCTTGAGTATGGTATTAGGACCACATTGAATCAGATTGATCACAGTTTTTAACCAGTGCATAAAATGTATACTTAATTGCCCACACACTGACAAAAAGTGACTCTTCAGATGCCAAAAGAATCAACTAAGTACATGTGCAAAAAGTGATAAAAACGTTTTGGTTATAGGATCAGCATCAGCACAACTTACGGACCATGTAATTCAAGAGACATGAATAGGCATGAATCAGACAAACAGCAATGACCAATCAGGAGAAAGGAGTTAAAGAGGCAGAAGGTGTGAAGTCATCAGCTACCTGGGTGTGGTCACATGACCCACAAGGATACCAGAATGAATACACAGATAATACACGTATGAATACACCCATGCATCCCTGTATATGAGTATTTAACTCTATATGCAGACTTACAGCAAAAACTAAAAGCAACAGTAGGATGGACTGGCTTCCATTAATCACCAAATTGATAACAGTAAGCCATTACAAAAAACAAGACAGCTCCGCATTAAGACCTTCTGGATGTAGTTTTCTCATACAGAAAATCGGTTTATATATTTATGTACCATACAGTTGCGAGAACAAGGAAAGAAGCCAGTCATCCCATCCAAACTTCTCTGGGTAGAACAGAGTGGCTGGAAGAGTCTGCACTACAATATAGGCTCTAGGAGAAATAGGATCTACATAAGTGTTTCTTGTTTTTATTTTTCTGGCTCTGCAGGGTCGTGTTTTCACCATCGGCACTGAGCTGATGAGAAATGTGGAAGAAGAGGTCAATTTTGAGGACGGGCCGTTCTACACCTTCAGTGGCTTCAGTGTGAGTACGGCTGTTTTCTGGTTGCTTGTCACTTGAACCTCATCTGCTGATTTTGTTCCTTTACTAAGCTTGTTCAGATGGCCTTTGGTTAATTTCCCCTCCACTCAACACAGGTCCTTGAACTATGGCTGATTTGTGGATTGTCAAAGTGCAGTATAGAACAACCCTGAAACTGAGTGAAATGTATTGTAGAGTACCACTTGACTTTAAAATGTTTCGTTACTGAAAAAGCCTAAATGCAAACTTTCTATTTATGTTCCAGGCTTATGAATCACCTTTTAGCTGGTTTTCACAGTCCCTTTGATATTCTCTAGCTCCCTCTAATGGACACCTCACTGGAGTTATTTTAGTTCTATCTCCACATTGTGAATTCTGTGATTGGGAAGCGCAAGCAGTGCCTAGCCCCCAGCTATGTTCTTTTCCAACATTGTTTTTTTTAAGCTGAAAATCTGCCAGACTGGGTAAAAAAAAAAAAAAAAGCTTCCTCTTTTTCTCCCTTGGCATGGGGGAGCCGCATCCCACACTGTTTGCCGAGAAGAGCTTAAGTGCCATTAATCACTGGATTCTGAATTAATAATTCATTTTCTTCCAATTTCTTAGTTTTCTTATGACAAGTCACCAGAGACCAATGTTCTCTTCTACGTGAAGGACAAGGAGTCAGGCAAGAAGATGGACAGCACGCTGAATGGTACGCTGTCTCACATTTTAATGTGGAGATCTTATTTATAATGCCCTGTGTGTACACCTACAGTCCCAGTGTGGAGCTTCCATTAGATCTGAGGAAACTGCCTGTAATCTTAAATTGATAAGGAATCAGAAAGTTAATTGGTAATAACTGTATCATCACACACGTTTTGACAGAATAATGAGGATTCAGGGGCATTTATAAAGAGTGATTGTGAGTTGTGTTTTTACATTTTCCTTGTCATGCAAATTAAATCTAAATTATCATGAGATAGATATGAACCATTTATTGAGAATACACATACAGAATAGCCCAACATGATTCTATATACACAGATGTAGGTTTGGTTTCAGAAGTGAGGGGGCACAATGGAGTAAAGAAGAGAAAATATATATACTTCTATACTTCTTATATATATCATGCTTTTCATAATAATGCTATTATAACAAGGAAATAAAAATGCTATGTAAACCTCTGTATTATTAATGCACTAATCATAGTTAAAATCATGTTTGTTTACCTTGATAGAGGCCTGATACTTTATGATAGATATTGCTATGTTTTCATTTTTACTACAAAGAGCATTGTGTATCACTGTCTTATCTTTCATTGATTTTAGCGTCTTTTTAGAAAAGTATTTACTGTAAATAAAAACAGGCCACAGATGAAATCATAGCATTCAGAGAAAGTGATTTTTATTTTTTTTTAGCTCTGAGTAATGTCTGCAGTCTTCCTCACAGGCTGCATACAGTCCCAACTACCTCCACCTATAAGGCAGACTGTATGTAGCCTGTGAGGCGAACCCAGGGCAAAGAAGACCAAAACCACTCGCTGCTGCCCATTAGAGTACCCCACATTGCACTTTTTTCAAGGGTTGAAAATCAATGCAACTGAACTAGAGATATCATCTTTTTTATTGCACACATTCTTCTTCCTTGTCAAAACCTGGCGCCTACATTACCCACATTGCAACTCGACCGCTAACAGTTCGGTCTGAGATGGAGTCAGGTGTGCTATGCTCGCAGCGCCTAATGTAGCCTCGAGCTACTAGCCTCATGCAGAAATGAGGAGTGGGTTACAGAGGCCCGTAACGTCCAGATTTTTTTCCATTTTCAAACTTGTAGTCTTCAGCCCAAACTGATGCTGACTCAAGTGAGGAAAACTGAAACTATAAAGTGAGACCTTTTACATATAAGAAAATTAGTGTAATGCAAAATGTGATATTTGTTTTCCTCCTCACTAATTCCCCTACAGTCACCCTGTACAACTGCTCCATGGGGAGGGAGGACTGTAGTCTCTGTAAGAACGCCGACCCAAAGTACAGGTGTGTGTGGTGCGCCAAGCAGAAGGCGTGTGTGTACGAGAAGTTGTGCAATCCTGACCAGCAAGGGTCCGAGGATCCTTACAACACCGAGTGCCCAGACCCCCTGATCACTGATGTGAGTATTTGCAATCTCGGCATCTCTTTATGTTGACCTCTGAACTGGAAACAGTACATGCATTAAAGGCTTGTGACTAGCAGTGAGAATGCATTGACTTTGCTGATTGGATTATTGATTGTAGCACTTTATTGGCCGTGTTTCTTTTTTTTTTTTTCTTTCTTCTTTCTGTCGATGGAGGAGTTGAAAGTCTGTTTCTCCTTGAGGGTGTGTTGAGCTCATCTGCAGCACGTCTAGATTGGATCAATTATTATACACAGATAAATTGTTAAAAGTGTGTGTGTTGGCAAGATGTTTTATGGCCGCATTTTTGTACCACTTTGGTCCAGATTTAAATATCTCAACAATTATCCAATGGATTGCCGTGACATTTTGTACAGACATTCATGTCCCCCTCAGAATGAATTAAAATAACGTTGGTAATCTCCTGATTTTTCATCCAGCACCATCTCACAAGTCATAATTTTAATTCGTACAATACTTTGGTGCATGACCAAATACCCGCAAAACTAATGATAAACCCATCATTTGTGTGATTTTATTTATTATTAGTCAAAATTATTTTAATCTATGGGATGTTTATTGTTCAAAATGTACTGTTATCTTGTATGTTACTGTTACTGTCATCTTTGATAATCAAAATTATTGTTCAACTGTAAAATATCTTTATTCAAACATAACTTTATCACTCAAATGTTTGTTCATTTTACGAGTTTACATGCGAACATCAGCCCAAATATTGTAATCTGATTTTTTTTATTATCCACCAGTCTCTTTTGTATCAACATCAGCATCAGTTGGAGTCTAATACCTATATAACGGTATATGTACATGCAACCATGACTCATACAATATGGATTTAATTCTCTAACCATGGCCTTGAATATTAAACACTTTAACTACAACTATTCAGTGGACTTAAACAGACTGTGTAAATCTCTTGTACGTTCTTATTGCACAACTAATCTATTTAAATCCATTTCAAATCCCTTCTTCCTGTAAACACCCACCTCCACCCTCACCACTGTACCCCCCCTTATCCAGATCATCCCTCGTTTCGGCCCCATGCAGGGAGGAATCTCCATCACCATCCGAGGCTCAAACCTCGGCATCCACAAGGAAGACATTAAAAGCATCACCGTGGTTGGGGAGCCCTGTATCCATCAGGAGGAGAAGTATTCTGTCTCCACGAGGTAATACTTGCACACCTTGATGTATTTATGCATATATATATGAGCAGCACACACACACACTTTCTTTCTGTTGCTTGCAAAAAAAAACTTTTGAATACCTTATCAGCTAAAGAGTTCTTTGCCTTTCCTCGCGGTTACGTGTGTGTATATTTTAATTAGCTCATTATGCCACTGTATTGATCTGAAAGTCTCCAGACTTAAGTTGATTCAGAAACAGAATCACTCTTTTAAAAGGTGAATGCCACTGGTGGAAGAAGTATCCTGATCCTTTTTTGAGTAAAAGTACCAATACAACAATGTTAAAATACTCCATTACAAGTAAAAGTCCTGCATTCAAAATTCTACTTAGGTAAAAACACTGAAGAATTATGAATAAAATATACTCCAAATATCAAAAGTAAAAGTTCTAGTTCTACAGAAAAATGGCCTCTGTGACATATATAATAATAATATATTACGTTGTTAAGACTAATGCATCAATGCGTAAGCAGCATTTTACTGTTGTAGCCGGTTGAGGTGTAGCTAGTTTAACTTAATATACAGTTTGTGGTTGTGAGATAATTAATAAAGGGAGTAGGAAAGTTCTGCTACACAAATTTGTATTAATATTTTGGAATTTTCTCTAATATTTGTTTTTGTTGTGAAATATTGGATCATTTGGGCCTAAAACAGTTATTTAAACAAAACTAGCTGAGTTTAGAGAAAAAAAGTAGAGTACTTGAGTAAATGTACTTAGTTGCTTCCCACCACTGGGGTATACTGCTGAATGTCAGTCTTTAAATACTGTCTGTGGCCACAAATTACCAGAGCAGCCTGAAATCTTTCAGATATGAAGTCACCAAATCACTGCAAATATACCACACTGATTTGATAGCATCACACATATTTCTGGTGGTCTATTCATGCTGCAGACACTCTTTTCCTCCTCTTCCCAAAGCTGCTGTAATGGGCTGAGCATTGAAAAAAACCCCGACCCACTGGAATAAACTTGAGTCTCGCAAATGCTCTTCAGTCACAGCTGTGTTTTAAGAAGTGTTCATTTCATACAAATGGTCTTTAAAAGAGAGAACATCCACATTGTTGCCACACAGCCACTAGCCAGAGCTGTTGACACCTGGCAGGATGGATCCACGTTTATGACAAATTCTTGCCCCGCCATCTGCATGATGAGGCATAAAACGGGATTTATGAGACCAGATGGAATGTTTTCACCCTTAAATCATCCACTTTTGGTGCTAACGTGCCTGCTGTGGTCTGTTGTCCTGCACGGTCTACTGCATGATGTAGCTTACTCGCTTTAAGCTTTGACAGGTTTTCGATTGTGATATTTCATTCCTTCACGCGACTGTTGTAGCTGTTAATTGTCTACTCGTGGCACACCTGTTAGCCTGAATGAGGCTTGCCGTTTTATGCTGACCTCTTTTCACCAGCAACACATTTTCCCTGACGACTGCAGCAGACTTGGACGTGTTTGGTTTACGACATAATTCCATGTAAACTCCAGACACTGCAATGTGGGAAAATTCCCTGAGGCTTCAATTTCTAAGATTCTAGCAGCAGCTAGTCTGGCTTTAGAAATCATACTACGTTCATAGCTGCTTAGTCAACAACATTACTTAAAGGTATGATGAACCTGTTTAGCATGTGTGCCCTCAAAACGTGAACAAAACACATTTGAGTTATGTTTTTTAAGTTAACTTTTGCTTCCTTTTTTAAATTACTTCAGTTATTTTCACCACCTTCTCTAATGAACTAAAACAAGGCACAGTACTCATTTGTCTGCCAATATCTGGAATATTCAGAACTAGCTAATTTAAATGGAAACATTTGGACAGAGATTGCGTGAGGCTATCTGTTTCTTCTCAGTGGCGTGGCTCCAGGCTGGAAGTCAAAGTAGCACAGCCAAGACTTTTGATTTGCGGAAGTTGTTTAAGCTCACAAAATGCTGATCCAGTTTCCACAAGTGCTTTCACAAACCTGGTGAAGCTGATCATTAAATCTGGAATACAGGTCTTAAATAGAGTTTAAACCAGAGTGTTAAATTAATCTCTTAGATATTAGTCTTAAATATTCACTCACCTTTTTCTGTGTTGTCCTGTCCAGCGTGGTATGTGAGATTGGCCCTGTTAACCTCAGAAACAGTAACTGGGGCCATGTGGAGGTGGAGGTGAAGGGGGGGAAGAGAGGAACCTCCTCCATATACTTCACCTACAGGGTAAATACTCTCCTTTACTATCTATCTCACGCACGCACGCACGCACGCACGCACACACACAAACTTTCTCTCTTTCTTTCTTTCTCCTCAGCTGCACTTTCCGAATGGAGGCGTACAACTTTTGACCCAGAAAATAAACAAAAGCTTTCTGCTGATTTTGTTGTTTTATTGTCTCTATTATGTTTCCATTTCCTAACTGCAGAGAGCCCCTTATCAGAACATACCAAGGATATGTCATTTAAGTGGAATGTACAAATGCAACATCCTAATATATTGGTAAATTAAGCGCCTAGATGCTGTCATATTACAATGGTAATGCACTGTACAGTACGATAAGCCAGAATGTGTATGCATTCCTCTTTAACCAGATGCTGTGCAGTAGGCCCCCTTTTCTCTCTAATACTTTAACAGGCTACAGCATAGCTATTTAACTGGCTTTTCATATCTCTGGCTCCGCTAAAGCTTCCCCACAGGGGAGTGCTCCGCCTAACTGTTTGCTCAGCAAATTGAGGCAGATGTGGTTCTTGTATGAGTGTGTGTGTGTGTGTGTGTGTGTGTGTGTGTGTGTGTGTGTGTGTGTGTGTGTGTGTGTGTGTGTGTGTGTGAATGTTTCTGATAGAGGGGGTGAGACCAAGGAGGGTGAGAGGATGTGTGTGTATACGACATAGCACTGTATCTGTGTGTGTTGTTCTTGCGTGTGTGAACGAGTGTTTGCCTGTGGGTTGGAGCTTTTGTGTGCATGTAAATCCTTGCAGGGGAAAGATGAGTATGTATTCATGCTGTGTCTTGCGACTGCCACCTCACCAGGACCCAATTCCCGAGGAAGTGCAACCCTCCAGAGGTCCTAAAGCTGGGGGCACCCTCATTACAATTTCTGGACGATTTCTGGACACTGGCAGCACGGATGATGTCCAGGTTACCATCGGAGGGGTGGACTGCACTGTGTAAGGATTTCTTTTCTCAATTAATTGTCGTTCACGCCAAAGCCCAATTCTGTTTCAATTCAGACTCTTCAGTTGATAAGTGCTACTTGTTATTCAGACATTGTATTCTATGCAAATTCTACAGTATGCACACTTTGAAGCCCATAAATTGATTTTTTTTTTTTTTTTTTTTTTACATTCCTGAAGCGAAAATGGAATTGACCTTAACTCTGGTGTCATAAGCAAGACTTTTTCTCTCTTACCATTTGCCTTCGCTGTTGTGACCACAAGTCTTCTGTCACAACCAGCCCATGGTGACATTTTAGGCAGAGGTAGCGGGAAAAATAACTAGCTAGAGAAGCAGCAAAGCCAGGATTTAACAAGCTGTCAGGCTGCTGCCATGTTGGCTTCCACTGCACAGTGACCTTGTACGACCCCCCACTCCTCCAGCCAGCCAGTGTTGAGTCAGTGTTGCCAACTCTCACGCTTCTGGCGTGAGACACACACACTTTCACGTTCTCACGCTGCCCAATCAATTCTCACACCAAAACACTGCGACAGCAACAGAGATGAACAGATGAACGGACGTACCGTTGGTTACATAGTGTAACCCCCATTCTTAAATTACTCTCTGTTGGGTCCACGATATATGTGCGCAATGCTTATCGCATGTTGATTGGACAGCTGTTCTGGCAGAAAACCCTGCGCGGAGCCCAGAATGCAATCAAGTGAGTGAATGAGTGTTCATATTTGGCTGAGTAAGTGAAAGAGTATTCATGTGTGTATATATATATATATGGCTAAGTGAGTATGTGTGGTCATGTGTAGATTTGTCTGTGTGTGTGTTCATGTATTGGCTATGTGTCTGGAGTAGGATAGGTTCCTGTGTTCTTTTGTTTGTTTTTGTTTATTTCTGGTTCTTGCTACTTGTGAACATTGAATAAAACGGTGTAGTTCTGATATTGGAAACAACACCATGTTTGACTTTCATTAGTGAACGAACCTGTGTGCCCTTTATTGGGTTAGTGTTTGTCTAATATTGTGAAATTGTGAGTATTTCCCAGGGTGGAAGTGGCGTAGTCAGGCTATATCCTTAAATCTTAGAATATATGGTCCTGCTCCCGCCACATGTGTAAGTTGCATACTTTTTTAAACCCTGATGGTGAATTGAGTCCAAATATGTGCACGTGATAAAGTGCACGTGATTACGCCTATGGGCCATGGCATCAAAATCTCACTCCAGCTACCCAAAGTTGGCAACCCTGGTTGAGTTATGTCTTTGTGTTGGCAGGGAGCACTTCAGAGCAGAGATCACCTGCAGGACAGGAGAATACCGAGCAGATAAGGTGCCCTCCGACCCTCTCGTCGTCACAGTGAAGTATGGAAAGAGGACCACGAAAACCATCCCAAGTGCCTTCCAATTCTTAGAAAATCCCATCGTGCTGGACCACCACCCCAAAGGAAGTTTTGTCTGGTCAGTACAAAGTAGTAACATATTAGCCTTTTATCGCAAATCAAAGTGTAATATTGTAATTCATTTTACCTGGAAACATGTAGCGTTGAATGAAAGTTCAAGGTAAATTGTGGTATTTGGCAGGTGTTACTCTCATGTTTTTGTCCAGTCTGACTATTGGATATCATGGTAATATTTTACCCACCATCTTCTTTGTTGATATTAAGTTTGCCACAATATCTATATTGATTTCAAAGGGACTGCTTTCTTTTTGTTTGGAATCAAAAACTAGTATTTAAAAGTTATTTGCCAAGCTCGTGGCATGGCTCTAAGGGGGGCAATGTCGGTCGGTCCACCAATTTGATCCAGACTATTGGATGGATTGCCATGAAATTTGGTACAGATATCCATGGTGCTAAGGAGATGAATCCTAATAACACCTAATGGTGATCCCCTGACTTTTCCTCTAGCACCATCGCCAGGTCAAAATGTTTGTTCAATTCTTTGCTTTATAACAAAATACCTGCAAAATTAATGACATTCCTATCAGTCCCAGCTGTACTTTGTGTTTATTGCTAATTAGCAAATGTTAACATGCTAAATTATGATTGTGAAAATAGTAAACATTATACCTGCTTAACATCTGCATGTTAGCATGCTGACATTAGCATTTAGCTCAATTCACCACTGTGCACTGCTAGCATGGCTGTAGAGTCGACTGTTAGTCTTATTTGTAACGCTGTAGGAGGCTCACTCTCCTTGTCCTTATCGACATCATTCATGCCGGAGTCTGTATTTTCCAAATCTCTACAACAGATATGGTGAGGACAATTTTATTATGACTAATATTCATCATAATGGACAAAAATGGGACAATAAGATCCAGGTTGATATTTCCCTTTTAAGTAACTCACCGCATGCTATTGTTTTTAAAGTAGAGAGGTGAAAAAAAGAAAACAAACAAGCTCCTAAATTGACATTGATGACAAGGTCGAATAGAATAGTACTGTTATGGGAAACTGAACACTAAGAAAGACACCTGCCTTGTTCTCTGCCCTGCAAGCTTCTGTCTGGATGAAACCTTGGTAGAGGTTATTAATGCCAAGAACCTTTTTGATTTTTTACAAGTATGATTTGTCCTTCAAGAGTTGCTGAGTTTGGTGTTTGTGTATGTGTGCAGAATATTTTCCATACTTACTTCTGATAAGCTGAAGGGGATACAAATGCTAGTCTTTGAAGTTGTACCAAATTGCTTGATGATCGCTGAAAATGGATGCATTACCCTTGCTTTTTATGTGCAATTGAAAGCACTAGGGCACCCGGCATGTGTGATTAAAACACTTAGAACTTAGAACAACAGACAACAGATAGGCTGCTCGCAGGCTAAACTAATTAGTTTTCATCTCTGGTGAAAATTACCCCAGGTGCAATTTAAGACCTGTGTCTGTCTTCCCGTAAATCTCCCTATGAGCTTGTCTTTGTGTGGCTGGGGATATCTATACTCATATGTGTTTTACTTTGTTGTTGATTGTATGTGCATGTGTTTTAGTGGAGGGAGGAACATTGTGGTGACCGGCTCTGGCTTTGACCTAATCCAGACTGCTGTCATGAATATCCATGGAGATGTCTCGAATGCTTCTGAGGTGTGTGTCATCCATTTCTTTCTCTATTCCCTTTATTTATCAGCATCTTCCTCTCTTTCCATCAGCCCGTTGATTATCCACCTCTGAAAGTCATCAGTTCTTTGCTCTCTTCACTCTTCCTTTTAACTCTCTTTCCTACGATTCTTTGTCTCAGAGAATTTCCACTTTTCCATCTGTCCCCCCCCCCCTCAAAGTAGCCGCACTGTCCATCGATCTCCCCACATCTCATGAACCCACGACTACAGTAGTGACTCATTCAAACTCTGTGAAGCATGCACACACACACACACACACACACACACACCCCAACAAACACACACTCACACACATCGCCTTGCTTCCACTGATCAGTGAGATTCCATAAGCCAGTATTACTTCATCTCACTTCTTAGGCCATAAATCCTTAAAACCTGTAGGATTGCAGATAGCAGAACCACTGTTTCACCCGCACCGAGATATAACTATGTTCCTCGTCCAGCTTAATTAGTAGGATTGACTCTGCCAGGGAACTTGAAGGAGTTGCATACAACTTGCCAGTGCCTGTCCTCCAGTGTACTAGGGCACTGTTAAGCAGTAGCAATTTTGTTCACTAAATTTAATACCAGCATTAAGGTTGCAGAAGATTACGTGACTATGCCGCTCGTCACCACTTTACTGCCGGCCAAGTCCCTGGTCCCTGCTACCCAGGGACAGGAGAGATTTGAAAAGACTTCTGGCTGCCACAAACTAGCAGCGGATATAAAGCGTTATCTCAAAGGCCTTGGCTGGTCAACTTCATAAGCTTCTCTTTGTTTAAGTCTATTCACTGAACTAGACCCAAATATTTGGAGTCATTATTGCTGCTGGCTTGTGGTGAAAACATGTTGATTACATTCTGGGTCAGGTTAGCGGCTCAAAGCAGTGATGTTTTTTGTTTTTTTTTGCTGTAAAGACCCTCCAGCTCTTGTTTGTAATTGTAAACAGAGACTTATAGAGCTGGTTGCACCAGCTGCTCCTAAGTTCAAACTTAGCCTAGTTATAATATACATTTTTAGCAAGTATAGATTTCACTAAATTAAAATGGGTTGCACCACATGAACTGGTTCTTATGGAGAAATTAGCTGTTTCTAAATATGTATGCATTCTAACTGCCAGGTGTAACTGTTGCATAGCTAACTGAACCAGCTTGTAAAGACCTGTTTGGACTGAAGAGTATTGTTGGACATAATATGGAATATGGTTGACACAGTATACCTCAAATTACAAAAAACTAAATGACCAATAAACATTGACTAGGTTAGTATAATATATATAAATAGTCATACCTATATTTGCAAAGGATTGTCAGTTAGGTTTAATATATTGCTTGGCTCCTAAAACTGTTATGTTACAGTTTGTGATGCTACAGTGACTTACTGTTTACATAATTAATTGCTGTTGATTGGATGGTTCTACAGATGTTTCCTAGCAACAGATTTGCACATTACTAAGATGTTTTAATTTTCTTTAATTCATTTTAGCCATGCTAGCTGCATGGCTCTATGGATGACACTGTCACTGTTGGTCCACCACTTTGGGTCCAGCCTGAAATATCTAAACAACTATTGACATTTTGTTCAGACATTTATGCTGCCCAGACGACGTATCCTTATACTTTTGACCACCTGATTTTTCCTCTAGCACCACCATGAGGTTCAGATATGTGGTTTTCGTAATAACTTTGGGGATCCTCTGACCTACCTACCTAGTGTCATTATCAGTTAAAAAAATTTATTTGTTAAATACTTTGGTTTATGACCAAATACCTCTCAGGTGACAGTCAGGACACAGAGCTACTGTAGGTTCACAGTTTAAAGGAATTTAATAGGACAAATTTACTTATACAAGAAGTCTGAAACTATATAGCAGGTCTGCTTTTTCAAAACATTATCTGATGTAGCCTACGCCTTTTGCCTTGTCCTTTTGAGAAACCTGCGTGTAGGACTGTAGGGTTTAGCTGTCACGCACAGTATTGTCAGGCCTGTATCGAAACAATCAGAGAGTGACAGAAATATCGCCATCGTCCAGTTAATGAAAAGCAAATCAACAAAGCCAGAGGAGGAATGACTCAATGTGAGTTGTGATTCATCAGAGGCTGCTATTCTACGATGGCAGATTGGGATTTTAATAGAATGACAGAAAAGAGGCATATAATTTTACCTTCCCCATTGTACCAAACCAGGCTTTTTTCCCCCACCACCTCCACCCCACCCCCAAAACACTCTTCCCTCACACAACAAAAACATTAATTCACTGCCTCTTTCAAAAAAGCCCTCAACGCCCACTGTTTGCTTTTCTATCTCCCCATATTTTCTATGTTGAACACTATTATATTCTCCTTCATGTTTTGTTTTTCTTACTTTATGTGTGCTACATTTTTGTTTCATTGTTTATGTCCAGTTGTGATATTTTACTCTCCCTCCGATACATTCAGCACGCCCACAAGAAGAACGACACGGTCATCCAGTTTTGGTCTCCCACAGTAAACAACACCCTGAACCACCACTTTAAAGCGTACATCCAGCTGGACAACTGGGTGAAGGAACTGAAGCCCTTCGACTACCACTCTAACCCCACCTTCAACAAGATCACCAAGAAGATCATCACGGAGGCCAGCATCATCATCGTCACTGTGAGTCCAGGCTGCTCAGGTCCCTTTAATGCTGCAGTGCAGAGTATGACAGTGTTTATGAGAAGTCAGCCTCTTTGTGAGGAGGAATTAAGACAAATGGTGTTATTATCTGACTTGAGGATAGAAATGGAAAAGATGCTGAATTGCAGTTGCTGTACCGCATTTTCACTCTGTAGCTGCTTATATTATGGTTGGGTTTCATTGCATATAAAAATTATGCAAATAGCAGCACACTTAATATTTTAGCTCAGTGCTGTGATTGTTTTGAAAGTCAAATGAACTGAGGCAAATGTACATTTGTAGTTGCAATTAGAAAACATTTATTTATTTTAGATAAAAAATATTCTTAAATACAACAATTCAAAGACACAACAAATAGAACTAAGTAAAAATAGCTTTGTTTTAAGTGGTCCTAAGCCAAAATGATTAAAAACCTTACTCTATTACTGGTGTTGTGCTGAATGAAATCTTGTCTTACTGACAACATATCATGTCATATTTCCGAATATGTCCAAATACATAGGAGTAGGCAAAATAGAAGAGAACAATCAATTTAAGTTTAAATTCATTTTATTTTCATTTAACTGATTGGAGGCACTAAATGGTTCGAGTTTAAAGGAAAAGTTAAAAGTTTCTTTTGACACTCCATTTTAATTATTTAACTTATTATCTGTATTATTTGCTGATGTATTAAGTTATATTTTCCATTAGTCTATCTAATGGTCAACTAACCATTACTTCATTTTTTGATTAGTCATTTGGTCTACAAAATCTCAGAAAATGGTGAAAAATGCCCATCACAGTTTCCTCAACTCCAAGGTGACCTCTTCAAATTACTTGTTTTGTCTGATCAAGACTAAAAATTCAAAAGATTCAGTTTACTATCACACAAGACAAAGAAAAGCAGCAAATCATCACAATTGAGGAGCCGGAACTAGGGAATGTTGGGCATTATTGCTTGAAAATGAACTTAAACGATGAACAGTTACAGTACAGATGTATAGATTAGATTTGTCTATAGCTTGTTACTTCTTTATGTCAGTTTCAAGGTTCCACAGCATTCCCTTTTTAAAGTTTCTTTGGGCAAACACGCTTTAGGTACATTAGTCAGGAAAGGCATCTGCAAAAAAAGGTCTGAGGCCTTTTTCAATTACTCCGACGCTGGTTTACTTAAACTAATTTCACCTTTCTTATATTCCAGACTGCATTAGAATAATTGAAAGCATGTCTGTAGATACAGAGGTGTGCTGTTGAATCTCAAAGTGTATATTGCAATGCCGGTTGCCCGTACTGTAGGATTGACTGGAGCTGTGCCTGCAGTGTGTTTAGTAAGAAATTGCTTGGAAGTGTGCGTGCAATTAATACAATTTTAATCTTTATAATTACTTTTGGCACTCATAGTGGAACAGTGAAGAGCTGCTATAAACTTTCCACCCATTACAAATGAAAATTCCTATAATAATGTTTTTAATACTCATCGTATGAGGCGTCTACTTGATAGTGTATAAATGCAGTAATTAATTTCTCGCCTCTTTAGTTCATTCACGACACTTTGAGCATTACAGTCGATCTTCCCCTGCAGGGTCGGGGATTCTCCAAAGCTATGACGGCCAAAGAGGCTCAAGCGTTTGTGGGCGACGTTCCCTGTTTGGTCAACACGCTTCAGGATGACAAGCTGTTTCTGGACCCACCTTCCACCCAGCCCCGCGCTAGCTCCAGACGGCACCGCAGAGACACCCGGCCCGAGCTGCTGGACTTGACGGTCAGATCAGACAAAAACAAATACGACAATCCATTACTAGTAAAAGCATTGAAAATGTTAAAAGTATGTCACTATAATCAGGAAAATGTATTTAAAGTATTAAAAGTACATAATGCAGAAAAATGGCTAAAAATTCCTATAATATCATTACATTATTATTACTCATGCATTAATGTGTATGCAGCATTTTACTGTTGTAGCTGGTTGAGTTGGAGCTCATTTTTAACTGTCTTATATAGGACTGCAACTAATGATTATTTTCATTCTGGATTAATCGGATTATTTTATCGTTTAATAGATTGATTGCTTGGTTTGTAAAAATTGAGAAAATAGTCAGACATGCCCATAATAATTACCCAGAGCCCAAAGTGACACCTTTACAATGCTTGTTTTGTCCAATCAATAGTCAAAACCTCAAAATTATTAAAAATACATTCAAACTATTACGAGGAAAAGCATCACATTCATCACATTTGAGAAGCTGGAAACATGAAATGTTGCATTTTTACATGAAAAATGATTATCAATTAATTGTCTGTCAGTCAACTAATCGTTTCATTTGTACTTGTTTAAACTGTTGGGTAGTTTAGTCTATAATAAAGCATCATAATATATGTTTTATGTGCAAAGATCTTAATTTGTAAAGTATCTAGTAACCAAAGCTGTCAGACAAATGTAGAGGCGTAAAAAGTATTTCCCTCTGAAATATAGTGAAGTATAAAGTGGCATGAAAAGAAAATACTAGTATAAGCATGTCAAATTTGTACTTAAGTGCAGTACTTAGTACTTAGTTACATTCCGCCACTGCAGACACATACTCAGACAGATGAGTGCATGCATGCATCATGAATCTTTACGATACTTCTCTAGGCGTGTCCTCTGTACACCTTGAGACCCCATTTTTTTCACTGGTTGAACAATTTTCATGTAGCTACAGGCCCTTATAATTACTTTTAATTATAGCCAAGCCACAATTGTGATTAATACCGTAACCCCTCCTCTGGGTAATTCCTCTAAGTGAGCTATTGTTTCATTTCTATGGCTGTGTGCTGCACAAAGAAGTGACACCAACGGACTATCAAATGCACAGAATACCTGCAAAGAAAAAGCTGGATTATAAAGTGTCGAACTCAATACATTTATACATTTGTTCAGTTAATGTGGGCCCTCCAACTTTCACATAGCCCCAGCACTTTAAAAATACTGAAAGGTCCTGCAGCTCCTTTTAGAAGAGCGGTGGGCAATTATGTAGATTCTCCCCCATCCCCGTTTCCTCTCCAACACTGTCGAATCTTTACCATTGACACCTACCTGAATAAATCTCTGGCTAAAATGGTGAGAGATTGTGAAGATAATAAGATTCCCTCTCTGTGTTTATCCACAGATCAAGTTTGGGAAAGGGGAGTGGGTGGTTGGGTCGGTGCAGTACGAGAAGAAGAATGATTTGTCACTCTACATCATCATCCCTGCTGTCATTGTACCCATGCTGCTCATCATCGCTATCTCTGTCTACTGCTACAGGTAAGTTGAGCTATTTTAGGTAACGTCACATACACTATAATAAAAAAAAAAGTAATCTAACTTCTTCTAATTCCATTTTTAGCGTAGAGAAGCTGTAGAAACGTTTATTATTATCTGAACTTCTTAACCCTACAGTTAAATGCCACATAATACTCTATAATCACTATTGGTGCAGTTCAGGCCTTTTTACCTGTTATTCTTCTATACAGTGTTCCTACATAGTACCCGGCTAACAGTTAACTTACAAACCTGCAATATTTTATGCCAGTTGTTCCCAACCCCAGCTTATTTGGCTTGACACCCCTTAACTCTTGTGTTTTGTTGAAATTGGCTTATTGTTTGGGGTCCCACAGATCCCACTGTCGTACGAGCACAAATAATAACAATACGTTATCCTTGAAATACTTTTTTCCTTTTCTTCTGACCTTATTAAAACCCATTATGTAGAAAAGTTTGGAAAGTGGTAAACTTTCTGTTTACACATTTGATGAAGTGGACGTTACTCCTTAGTTTGGGGTCTAATTCGTCGGATGTCGGAGAGGTTTGACTTCCAATGAACAAACTGTTAATAAAACTCAAATAACAGATAAAAAAAGGGATTTGGGAGGTGTACTGTTGCATAAAAAGTACTGTCAATATCAATCACAGATGAAACCATGTTTTACAGCTGGAGACCCAAAACAGAGCTACTGTGTCATTTTCTGTAGCGTGCTTCTAAAACATGTCATCAGTTTGAAATAGCAAATGTTATGAGAAAATCTGATAAAAATTAGGAAAAGTCAAAGTATGAAGCTGATAAAATCATTTTGTTTTTGGATTGGTTAAAGAGAAAACAAAATGTTTCTGTTACACAATGTTGTTTTTTAAATTACTTTTCTGTGGGACTCTGGGCCCCCTTTAACCACTCAAAAAACACATACTTAACATGGTTATAGTTTGTCTTTCTTATTCCTTTTAATAATCTTGTGACCGCTCAGATTTGTCTCGGGATCCTGTGTGAATTCCTGACCCCAATGTTGGGAACCGCTATTTTGTGTAATGTAGTTCACTTGCTCACTGGTAATAAAGCACTACTAACTTTAGATGTCAGTTTCTTTAACAGTTTTGTAGCTTTTGTTTTATTATACGTCCATGAATCTTCAATTTTCAATCAGTTCGAGGGTGGTGAACTTGTTTAAAATGTTTTTTGCTAATTTAAATCAGCAGCACAAAAGATCGATTCACATTTTTGATCTGCAGAAGCAGCTAGCAGCTAGCTAGAAGTAGAACTAGCCAACTGAAAAATAATGAGTCTGGTGGGCTGCCTGTGTATCATCTGTAGACTGTAACCTACTGATGACCCTATTAAATAATGTAACTTCAGATCAGTAAGGTTTTCAGTTGTTGATTTGAATTGCTGGAGGGCTTGCTTAATAGCCTAATAGCTTAATAGCCTGCTGCATTTGATAAATACACATTGTAGTCTGCTGGGTTAGAGTTGTGTGTTAGAGTCAAGCTTAATGCTAGGGGGGAAATACTTTTATTATTCTAAGATGTGAAAAAAAAATGTATTCCAGCCAACTAACAAATACTTTGCATTTCAAGCCAGTCTAGTAAAAATAATCTGCTATATCCCAATATTAGGACTTAAGAAATATCTGTTGTCTATTGTATGGTGATTTTACAGTGAAACGTAGTGAGTAGTAGTCCATTATTATTTGTTTTGGTCATATGTTACACCTCTAATAACATACTTCTGTTCTGTACACAGCATTGCGTTTGTATTTTACTCAGGTTGTATTGGCATAATGTAATTGTAGGGAACGTTTTATAACTATTGTAGCTTATCCTCCTCATTTTCACTACGTTTAATTTCACCAGTTTAATCTATGCATCCTAGAGGTTCTCCTAAACAAGCCAGTTGCTAATTCTGTCACAGGCGCTCATGCATAAGTTAAACTTGTTCATTTTTCTACTGAATATTTATAAAACACCTACATTAGGAACAACAAACCCACAGTGACAGAGTAATAATAGAAAAACACTGCGGCTAAGTTATCGGCCAATTGCACCAACAACAATTAGACCTCTGAAAGGAATTTTTAATGAGTTAAAATCCTTTCCTTTTACAAACTTTGTTTTCATGACACATGTGTTTGTGGAATCTGTTCAGGAGAAAGAGTCAGCAGGCAGAGAGGGAGTATGAGAAGGTGAAACACCAGCTTGAGAATCTGGAGGAGAGCGTACGGGACCGCTGCAAGAAAGAATTCACAGGTACCAACAGTGCAGCTGTGCAAAAGCTCTGTAATATCGCTAATGCCCACAAAGAATCCATGTTTCTAAGAAGTTATAAAGTAATGAAGTGCTTCATAGCTCTGATTTACATTTCTTTGATGTATTGTACTGCAGAGAATTAAATAAATTCTCCCGCTTAACATCATGTTATCATCATTATGAGAAGCAGTTTTGGAGTAACGGTAATAGAAAACAATCTTTCACAGCTGAAATCATTTTCCTGGCAGTGCTCTCCCTTCCCTGCCTCTCGCAACATAATGATTGAGACAGACGAGCAGCATGCAAATGACACAAGCTGCTTATTAAAAAGGAACAAGGTACTATTTTCTTGTTTCCATCTCGCAGACTTGATGATCGAGATGGAGGACCACACCAACGAACTCAGTGAGGGACGAATCCCCTTCCTGGACTACAAAACCTACACCGACCGCGTCTTCTTCCTGCCTTCTAAGGACGGTGCCAATGATGTGATGATCACAGGAAAGCTGGACATCCCAGAGGCTCGACGGGCCATAGTGACTCAGGCGCTTAACCAGTTCTCCAACCTCCTGAACTCCAAGACCTTCCTCATTAATGTAATTATACTGCACATGGGTGTATCACTGAATGGTCATAGACTGCTAATGTCTGCATACACAGAGTTTGACAGTGTTTGAGAGAGTGCAACATTAGAGCTTCACAAAGCAATTGAAGTGCGATACTTCTAAAACACATTTAGATTTTCAGCAATTTCCCTTTAGCCATGCTACAAGAAGGCCTCTAGAGATGTCGGTCGGTCCACCAAGACAGCATACATAGCATACAGTAAATAGACATAAAACACAAGGCTGGCATGATTTTATGTTTTAGTATTTTTAACAAACCCTTCTTAGCTCATCAAATCAGTGAAGCAAGCATACTGTAAACATTGAACTGCACCCTTTAGCATGTGCAGGGACATCTCTCTCATTTGGAGCTCCTCAGAAATAGAAAATACAGTTGTGGTGTTGTTTGTGAAAAATCTGAACTGGCCTTGTTCATCATAATGAAGGAGTGTGCAACAATAATATGGCTGTTTTCAAGCTGTGGCTACACTTGCAATCCTCCTAAAATGTAGCAAGATAAAATTAATTGTTGGTTTTGGTTGGTTCAGAGGATTTGCTGATAATAGTAAGGAGGTAAAATCAAGCCAGCCTTATCAGGTAAACTTTTATTTAACAAAAGTGTGGATTTACCTCCAACAATGTCGATGGTGCACACTCCTACACATCTCTGTTCAAAATCTGCCCTAACCACAGTCAATATACTGTCTAGTCCTTTATATCTATTCTTAATTCAGGATCTCTTCCCTTGATGTAAGGACTTTGTAATGCTTTAGTTAGTGGAGTACAGTATTTGGAAGTGAGAAGCAGAAGACATAGCAGAGGGAGACGTGTGAAGATTCCTAATAATCCACTATTGCTGGCACAGAAACGGCCTCTGAGGTGTTAACTACATATGTGTGGGTGATTCTTCTTCCACTAATTGGTATCTTTTCTTAGCCACACTATTTTACAAGGCAGAACTGAATTTACCTTGATAATTATTGTTTTCACAAGCATTAGTCTTTTGATAATTTAAAAGCATATTATGTCGGATTTGCTTGTGTGCGTATCTTGCGTGTGTGTGTGTGTGTGTGTGTGTGCAGGGCGGGCTTCATCAGGATGATTAATTTAGCGTGTCATTTGCCTGTTTCTTTGTTTGTGTGGCGGTTTGTTTGTAGTTTATCCGTACGCTGGAGCGCAGTCATGACTTCAACGCCAGGGCCAAGGTGTATTTTGCCTCTCTGCTGACAGTGGCTCTGCATGGGAAACTGGAATACTACACCGACATTATGAGAACACTGCTGCTGGAGCTGATGGAGGAATATGTCAACAGCAAGAACCCTAAACTCATGCTGCGCAGGTGAGTGAGCAGCAACTCAGTGCTGCTGTTCAGTACATACTGGTGGAGTCAGATACAATGCCAAAACGCCACTGCCAAGTTTGATATCTAAGAAGTCATGTACTGCTCAAATATCATGACAATTGCATGCTTTTTAGCCACGCTAGCAGAGTAGTAGGGATGGCAAAGACAGTCTGTTGGTCCATCAGCGACTTTGGTCCAGACTGAAATATCTCAACAACTACTGGATGGCTTTCTGTGAAATTTTGTACAGACATTCATGTTCCCCACAGGATGAATCCTAGTGACTTTGGTGATCCCTGGACTTTTCATTTAACACCGCCAGCAAGTCGAAGTTTTCACTTACGCAGTGAAATATCACAACATCTACAGGATGAATTTACACAAAAATTTGGACATTCATGGTTCCCAGAGGTTAATCCTAATGACTTAAGTGATCCCTGACTTTTTCTGTAGTGCCACCATGAGGTTGACATTTTTGGTTCTGACTAAAATATCTCGTCAACTGTTGAATGGAGTGCGATGAAATTTTATACAGCCAATCACGTCCCCCTCAGGATCAATTTTATTGACTTTGGTGATCCCTTAACTTTTCATCTAGAGCCATCATCAGGTCAATATTTACTTGGTTTGTGACCAAATACCTGCAAAACTAATGACATTCCCATCAGCCTCAGCTGTACTAATTGTTTAGTGCTAATTAGCAAATGTTAGCATGATAACAGGCTAAACTAAGATGATAATCAACATTATACTGCCAAATATCAGTATGTTAGCTTTGTCATTGTGACCATGTTAGCATGCTGACATTAGCATTTAGTTCAAAGCACCACTGTCCCCGAGTACATCCTCACGGAGCCGCTAGCATGGCTATAGACTTTTGCCCCGAGATAAAAGCCATTTACCATTTAGATCGTTTGATGTCCTTATTTCTCAGCTCTGTAATCAGAATCAATCCATATCTAAACCCTGGCAGAAGTATTATTAACCATTTTAGGAGGACTGGGATTCACTTCAAGAGGCAGTGGACTGTTTCATTCTGTTGCCATGTTTTCTGTTGAATTTCGCACTGACTACTGTAGTCCACTATCAAGAGCCAGACTGCTGCTTGATCTATTCCTGTCCTCCTCCTTCTGTTTCTCCTTCTGTTTTTTTTCTCCTTGGAATCCAAGCTCAAAGTGCTGGATGATTCTGCTTTTGCTGTTCCCCTTCATCATTTTCATCTTCTTTTTCTATAGCTGTTGACCAATGGGGCATAAGCTAAAGATTACTTTTGGTCCATAAGGTTTTTGATTGCCCTGAATGCACAAGTAAAATTATGTTGGCTTTCTGCAAGGCGTAATCCTGCATCAGGATGATTTTTTAGTGCACATTTCTAATTAAAAAGCAAATTAATTCTAAGGTTGGGCCCGTTTTATTGTATGAATAAGTTCCTGCTCTCAATTCTGATCAGAACAACTTTCATCAACTGAACTGTATGAGCCTGAACTGAACTGTACTGAACTTGAGCCAACACCTAACCTGACCCAAATTCTATTTTAATAATTCCTCTTTTCACTAAAACGACTAAAACTATGATCAATTATTAGTAATGTTACAAAAATTAGCTATGCATCATTTCAAAATTATTAAAGAATAATGTTGTGATTGGCATGAAATTAAGTAATTATTGTTTAATGTTAAATTAATTGGTATTTTTAGGAACTTGCCAAATACTGCAGATGTTTTTCTCTGATATTGCCTAATATTAATTGCTCAATGGTTTTCTCCCTTGGAAACATCTCATAATTCCTGTGTCTTAGAGTCTGTAAACATTCAACTGACTAATTTGATTGAAGTAAATAGCCTCCAGAAAAGAATCTCCAATTTTAGTGGTCTTTGTTCGTCACCGTTTCCTTCACTGTAATGATCACGTCAAGGTCAAATCATCCACCGGCGGCTGCCTCCCCCTCCCTCAGCAGGACCCACTTGTCTGACAGTACAGTCGCTCATCACTGCTGGGAGGGGGTTATCTGAACTGTCTGCTGTGCCTAGGCACGCTGTGACTGGCTGTTATGCAAGTACACATCTTAATTATCCCCCAATGGAGAGGCTCATTATGCTGATTAGGCTATTGTGCCAATACAGACCCCCTTATATACAAGATATCTAATTAGGCATGCTAGCAGCAAACAACGGGCGCCACCAGTGGATATCTGACATTAGGATGGGCGATCCGTCAGGTGACCACTGACGTGAGTTTTGAATTAAAATGTCCTGACACTGTCAAGCTGTGCAGAAATGTCCCTTGTTGACATTTTGTAGATGTGTTAAGAAAGTTGTGTTTCAAATTTTTGAAGAGGACACAATGAAAAAAGTCTATAATAACTATTACCTGTCATTCAACTTAAACTTCATTGTCCCCAAGGGGAAGTTTGTCTTGCAGCAAGGTAAAACACAGTACACAGACTTGAACATAAAACAATGTACATCAGTGACAGCATAACATCCATTATGGCAAAGCAGTGATTATTTCTCAGGGTTTCTTATCTTATGGATTCATAATTTAAGTGGCATGACATGAAAATACTAATCAAATATGTTAAATTTGTTTCTTGGATTTCCTAATCAAATGTTATGTCTGCACTACTTATTAACATACAGCATTAATACACCAAAAGGATATTAATAACTGCTCATCTAATGTGTTTTTCCAGGTCAGAGACCGTGGTGGAAAGGATGCTGTGTAACTGGATGTCTATCTGCCTTTACCAGTTTTTGAAGGTAACATTTTGGGTCACTTAAAATGTGAAATGTAAGTTAACTCTTGACTCTAGTAAAGGGAGTCCTATCATATA
>LKNJ01004725.1:52073-63261 GCA_002120245.1 Maccullochella peelii | reverse complement strand
GATGGTGCACTTCTACACCGCCATCATTGAGTCCATCCTCACCTCCTCCATCACCATAAGCCCCAAGACACACCGTATACTGTAAACTTTTGCACACCCTGCACTAAATGTACAGCTCTCCATATTCATATTATTGTACAGTTTGTTTGATGTCAAATTTTATCTTATTTTATTTTATATTTCTTCACATTGTTTATAGCTAAATTCTCTATTTGACATTTGGATTCTTGACAGTACTTGCTTTTTAGTGGCTTTATTTTGTATATCTGTATATATTTCTATTTTTCTCTACTTTGCTTATTTATGCACCAATTCACCAAAGTAAATTCCTTGTATGTGAAAACCTACTTGGCAAATAAATCTGATTCTGATTCTGATTCTGATTTGCTAATTATCACTAGACACAAAGTATCGTTCAAACTCCACTGCTGTTGCTGCAGCTAGCAGTACTGGGCAGCTGTGGCGGGTATAGCGGGTTGTCGACTGATCACAGGGTTGCCGGTTCGATCCCCATTCTCCTCCTGTCCACATGTCGAAGTGCAAGACACTGAAACCCAAACTGTCAGCATCCTGTGTGGTAGCTCATTGCCGTCGGTGTGTGAGTGTGTCTCTGAATGAGCGGCAAAAACGCTTTGGATAAAAGCAGCCAGTTACCATTTTAGCCGACAATTTGTAGAACGGGCAGGTTGCCAGGTCACCAGGTCAGGTAACCCCCATATCTCACCCTTTCACTCTACATCAAAGCCCAGTTTTTGCAAAGATCACACAAACCTGGCAGCTTTGCATGACTTGTACCGGTTACACTGTCTGGAGTTAAATGACAAGATTGAGATAAAATGATTGGTAGCTCCTTGACATTGGTGGGGACATGTCCCTACTGTCCATACCCAAATCTACACATGCGTTTCATCATTGATTATGACAGCATTTGACCGTACGAAGAAGGGGAAAGAAAGTCATAAAACAATATTGATCAGTACCATCATGATAATGTGATGTAAAGCTGAACTGATCAAATGAGGAATGGGGAGGTAGAGGAAGCTAAAGTACTATCCAGTTACATGTAACTTTGTTTGTGTCAAGAAAATCTCTCGAGAGTGCATGGCTGGTGCAGTCATGGAGGTCCACTGAAGAATTGTGTATATAAAGCATCTCAATATAGAGCAATCTTGCAAATTGAACATAAAAGCTCCTTCTTGACCTCGGAAATAGTAGTTTGATGAGCAAGGTGCTCCTTCAAATTAGACATGGAGTCTTTTTATGCGGAAAGCAGCTTGGCTGCCCCATAATGTTACGACCCTCTTGACCATGTGTGTAGGTAAAATGTTCTTTATATTTCCACTCCAAAAATGCATTCCTGACAGTGGCTTTGCGGCAGGTCCAATTGTTGCACTTTTAAAAAAAATCTTTTTGTGGGAAATGTGTGCCTCATGAATTTTAGAGGAAATAAAACAAAAACAAATAAAGAAATCCCGTCGAGTAATCTATCTTTAAAGACAGTGTCTGTATTCAGAATACCACCAATTCAAACCGTAACTGTAACGGAATACAGTTACTCATATTTTGTATTTTAAATACGTAACCCTGTAATTACATACTTACAACTGCAGATGTTATGACTTTTTAGAAATTGTGTAACTCATGACCTTTTATTAATACCAGAGATTTCACAATGTGATAACCCAAGAATTTCTTATTAACAAATTATAACTGAGATATAAATGAATAAAGCCATTAGTTATAATTTATAAGCCCTTCATAAAGGGTGCCTTATTAAAAAGTGGTACCACAGTTCATAATAATTACTGACAATATATTTCAGCACATTTTGTCATCAACATATTATGTTGAATATTCACACAAATCCCAAAGGAGTTGATTTCAGAGAAAAGGGGACCTTCATCAGGCAGACAGGGTAGATGGCATCCAAAATCCCATCAGGATATTTCCTAAATAATAAACAAACAAAAACAGCCCCATGTGTTTGTATGTGACATATGTCAGATATCTGATGTGAAGGAAGTGATGCTGGTGGCTGTCTGCCCGGCCATGGCGCTAATGAGGCCCAGGGGCTGCAGATGAGTGCAGATGCAGTCACAGCTGCCATGTCCCCTAGCATGGCTACAATCTGTGGTGACTACAGTCTAACTGCAGCTGTGGAACATATATCATAGTCACTCTTGTTTGCCTGAAAACAAGTGGGCAGGCCAGTTCACTATCTCTTGGGTCGCTGTACTGGCAACATGATAGTCGGCACTGGCCAGTAGGGGGTTGGAGCAAAAATCAAGCCTGGACTAATGAGCCAACACGCCAGGGACATATGAGAAACAACTGGAGACAACACACTGCTACTTTCAAACTTGAATGGGGTTTTTTCTCTATAAAGCAGACCAAACATCTTTCAGGAGAAAATTCAAAATGTAAAACTATTCCCCGCATCACAACAACAGGAAGGCCACAGAGGAGTCAGCTCCTCACTGCAGGAGAAACAGTGTGCAGGGTTTTCTCCCCCTGCTCAACTCCACTGATGACTCTGCTAGCTGCATGCCACATTAGAGGACACATTCACTGGTGAGGTGAAAAACCCTGCCCCATGTGCCCAGTACCCAAGCACTAACTCTGCATGGGCCAATATTTATTTGTCATTTATGCTTGTTAGTGCTGCTGACTCACAAGTAGCTGCATTTACACAGGGCCTTTTACTCCACTGCTCAGAATAAGTGTGTACAGATGCCTAATTGAAACACGTCAACTAGTGGCTCACTAAATACATTTGGAAAGGTAATGGAAAACCTTTAAAGGACCTTTTCGCCGATGTTCAACCTTATCTCTATCTATCCGAGTTAGGGATGTAGTGTGAAGAATGTTGCTGATGTTGTTCTCTGTGTCTCTGGGGCGCAGCTGCAAAATCTGTTGTTCTTCCGGCACCAGCGCCATCATTTGAGGTGTACAGTGACGTAGTTGGGGATAAGGAAGAACTACAGGCTTGCTCACTTGTATTGCAAACTAGCTACATTTCCAACAGCGAAAATGGCATCCCAAAATATGAGTGCAGAGGATGTTATGGACAAGGATACATTTTACAGTATTTTGGCTGACTCAGATATTCAGCTGTACTCATTCAAGCCAGAGTATATTGCCGAAGAAATGCAGCGGAGAGAGACAGAGGCTGCGGCTGCATTAGCCATGCAGAAGGATATGGCCGGCGGGGACTCATCTATTAGCTTGGTGAGTACAATGTAATTATTTGTGATAGAAATGGAGAGAACTACAAAAAATAAGACTGAAGTTGTTATACACAAAACTTGCCTTTTAAACACACCTCTATCATGCCAGACTAGAATAATCCTTATGGTGTACAAGATGCATCTCTGTTCCTTGACCCAAAGATGAATGACAACTAGAAACAAAAGCTAATTGCACGTCTGAACAGCTCCTTTCTTTAGCAATTTGACAGGTCTTCCAGGTTAATTCACTGTTAAGAACCAACCTGATCAACAGAGGTCAGATGCTGAGGGAGCTCAGAGGGTTTATTCATTTTCTTCCTCAACAACACAATTGCACTGAATACAAATTTAAACCAGTAAATACCTCAGTTAAAAACATTTGGGCTCTCACTGCCACATGAGGGAACTTGACTCACCCTCCAGCACCCCATAGTCAGCAGGGCCACTTCTGTTCCCAGATCAAAAATAAAATGGGACCTCGGCTGACCCTCACACTGAACATCTCTACCATGTCTACATCATGAAAAGAAGATCAGGCAGTAAGAACATATTTTCTATTATCCTAATTATGCGTCAGTTTTCAGCTATTTTATTCATGCAGAGAAAACCATTTCAAATGCAAATGAGCCTGACTGGATGATCATTATGTGTGCATACCCATTTCACCACCATCTTCACCAAGCTTTGGTTCAGAATTATTCTTTTTTTGCTCTGAATATTTTAAAGCAGTCACTTGGTAGCACCTGCACTGTGGGACTACAATCAGTGGGAAATATACTGGGATCAGTCAGACTATCAGACAGGTTTTAAAGGATAAGTCTAGTATTATTCTATATCTTTGTTATTGTCAACAATTTCCATGAAAATACCAAAACCAATAATGTGTTAGTCTGTCTCTCTATACTTCGTGACTTCCCTTCCCTGTGTGTGCCTCTCAGCTCCAAGCCCATTGTTTTTACTGAAGATATAAATCTTTAAAAACTCACAAATATATAGTTTCATTTTTAAAAAGGTTCAGTAATTTCCTCAAACAGCTGCTCACTGTAGTTTTTATCAAACAAACAGGTGGAAACAGTGCATTTGTTGGGAACTATTTTCAGCGGCGGATGAATCCACATTTGGTGCTCTAGTGAGAATTTGGGGCAGCAAGATGGTGTGTGTGGGATTGAGTCCAAAGAAACTCCAGTGTGTGTGTTCATGGTGATGACGGAAAAACAGTGTGGCTTATTTATATGTTTTTAATAGTTTTTGGACAACAATTGAGCTCTATGGCTCAGAGGAAGAAGCTTTGGATACACAGAATACTTGTTAGTAGGATCCGTTGATTGGGTCTGCACATGGGATAAGTTTTAAGTAAAAGAATATTGCCAGAATTATCCTGTCCTTGGCTGTTTTTGATTCGTTTTCACTCTCTTTATTTATCTGCCATCGTCACTACATGTGTAAGCTAGACTGTATAGAGTTTTTTTTAAGTTAGGCTACTCAGACATGCTATCAATTGGCATGTTTAAGGACAGGTTCTATGAGTTTTTTGCCTGTATGTCCATAGATTTTCACCACACCACAAACGTCTGTAGCCTATATGGATAGGAGAAAGTCAGTGTTCCCTGTCTGATAGTCTGACTGCTTGTATTCGTTGCCCCATTGGAGCGCTTTTAAGTGATGTTACTGACCCAGATCTCAGCACATACTTTTGCAATTTTTTCATTACTGATAGAAATGATCTGCAGCTTTCAATCACATCACATCACATCCATGCATGGACTACTAAATGGACCTTGTGTTGAGATTGTTTTGTCAACTACTGTTCAAGGTCAAGAATGAACTTTCAGTCTCTACTTTTAAGCCAATATGACAAGAAGTCATTAAAGTGCTCAAAAAAATGGAAATCTGATCATCTACAATTCAGTGACAACTGTCACAAGTCCATCTGCTGAGAGGGATTGTGTGACATGATTGAAAGGTCCCAAACGGCTACTAAATGGACGTTGTGGTGAGATTGATTGGTCAACAATACGTACAGTATTTTGACACACAGATGGCAGCAGCTAAAAACTAGGAAGCTGTAGTTTTCTGCATTCATATCCTGTCATTATCCAGTATCCAGTGTCATAAGGTTATTTCCTGTTTTATTTTGATAGCCTCAGTCTTATGTTGTGTCTAGCTTTGCTTCCTGGTTTTATCTGTTTCCCGCCAGTTTCATGTTCCACCTGAATTTGATTAGTCATTATCTCTGTCATCAGTCGGATACTCCTCAGTCGACTGACATTCTTCAAGTCTAGCAGTTGTTTATTTTGTTGGGTTTTGTCTTTTTTTNTTGTCAGTCAGTATGCAGTGTCGTTCTGGGGACATTTCAGTAGCTGCAGAGTCCCGTGAAGATGTCTGCGACGGGTCCAGCTGCCCAGCCAGGCTCCGAGATAACGTTATCTTCTGCCTTCTGAATTTACAGCTCACAGCAGCTTCATACGACCTAGTCTCTGATTTTGGTTTGATATCTAGAGTCGGCAAAAAATGTTGCTGCACATTTCCGTCGTTAGCGCAGTTGGCACGCTTTAGCTCACGCATTAACTTGGCTTATTTACTATATTTCGTGAATGTTGCAGTCACCCTGAACGTCCTGCTCATTCCAAAATCTGGCAGTTAAAAAAATATATAAAATAAATAAAATAAAGAGTTCTAAAAAAGCATTCACGCCTACTTCATATCAACACTGTGTCACAGTCTGTCTCCCTGTCCCTCCTCTCCTGCCAAATTTGTGTTTTCCCAATGCCCTCAGACGTTCCCCTGCTATTCAAGATCCTGCCACTCCCATTTGCCCTTCAATCATCACATTCCCCTCACCTGAACTTCCCCGCCCACTTTCTCACCTACATCTCATTCCCTCATCAGCCTCTCTATATGTACCGGTCCACATCCTTTGTTCAGCTGTTGATTCAACCTGATTTCATTGTGTCCTGGTTGCCATGTGTTGAGTTGCTGTCTTGCTTTTTGGATATTTTCCCCGTGCTTTAGTCACCCAGACCTGGATCTGCCTGTTGCCTGTCTACCTGCCTGCGTGTCTGCCTACCTATACCTGCAAGTAAGCTATTGAGTACAATAAATCACTGCTCCAGTCTGCCTGTGCTGTCTGCATTTGGGTCCTTTCCCTGCAACCTAAACTGCCCTCCCTGACACACTGATCTATGGATTTGCTGTAATAAATCCATAGATCTAATTTTTGCTTGATAGTCTATATGAAAATAAAAGGAATGAACAGCTAAATCTGATTCGACTGACAGAAATCGGGTACAGCTCTACAATATTATCCATAAGTACATTTACTACTATTGGATGTCATGTGGACAGCAACAGAGCAGAGACTGTGAGATGACTGTTCTCAGACCCAAACATGCCTGGATTGAATGTGAATGTTGTTCCCACAGAGAGTACATCTGCTGTGTGTCAGACAGTGATGCACCATGCCTCACTGCCTGCTGTTTGGTAGCTGTGGCTCATCAGCACACTGCTACAGTACCCATCAGCACACGCTCGCACAGGGAGGAGGGAGTCAGCGAGAGAGCCACAATGCCTCTAAGTGTTTCGCCCACAGAAAAATGCCGCCATCTATCTCCAGGCCATGCTATTCCAGAATCGCTTGATACAGGGCTTCCTATATCACAGCTGCCGTGGAGCTTTGGCGCGCAAGGGGCTGTGGAGAGCAGCTTGTGTGGCCGAGCTCTGGAGATAGCAGACGGAGATGAGCGAGAGGCTGGCAGAGCAGCAGATAAGAGCTACAGTACGTGCCTGTCTGCTCTCACACACAGATTTGAAAAGAAAAATTATTTTTTATTATTGTCATGCATACGGCTATACCCAGCCTACATGAGTTTACAAGATACCACACACTAATAGGAACAAGATCCAGAATGCATCTCATACATTTTTAACTTGATTATTTCTCAGTTAATTGATTATTCATTTTGTCAAGAATGTTTTCTTTTTTTTTTTTTTTTTTTGTTTATTTGTTTTAAATGCTCATTGCAGTTTCCCAGAGCCCAAGGTGACAGCTAACAGTCCAAAACCCAAAGTTATTAAGTTTACTGTGATATAAAAAAACATCAGAGAAAAACATCAAATCCTCACATTTGAAAAGCTGAAATCCGAGAATGGTATTTTTGCTTGAAAACAATCAGTTAATTGTTTAAGCACATGGTCACACAACTTCAATAAATGTATTTTTCAGACCCTCATAACTCAATTTATAGATTACTGTTAAATTATATGTACAGCTAATTGTAACCTAAACAGAAATCAAAACAGAGGAAATAAATATCCAGGCAATTGAGACAAAGTTAGCCATTTATTGACCATCTGTACACCAGACTCATGTTTGTTTGTTTAGCAATTTAATTAAATAAACAAGTGGGGGGGTTCAAAATACACTAATTCGCACTCTTGCCGAGAGTGAGTTGAGAACATACTGTATAAACAATTAAGACTGGAGGCAGGGGGAAACAGCTAGCCTGTTCAAAAGTACACCTACCAACACACCTAAAGCTCAGTTACACATTGTATATCATTTGTTTAACCTGTAAACTAACAAATGTATATCAATAAAAAGTTGTGGTTTTACAAGGAATTAGGTGCTGTAACTAATTATTGGTGAACAGTGCAGTGACACCCTGCAGTCATCCTCGCCTCCTGGCTGCATCATACTGAATGGACAGATCTGAGAGTAGTATCTTATCTAACTGTTGGCAAGAGGAAGCATATTTTCCAAAGTATTTCTGTAAGTCAGTGTAGTATGTACGATACAGAATTATCAATACAGGATAATGACTATAACTAAAGACTTGTGGCTTCTGCATATTCTGGATTCATGGTCATATTTTGTTCTATTATACATATGTCCTTTTAATTTTGGTTCTGACATGATATTTTCAAACCGTTTTGTATAAAAGCTTGTTTTGAATGGTATTAAATCTATTCTGTCCTATGTCAACCATCTGCCTTCCGAATATGCTCTTGGCAGCATTGGAAGGACGCTGCAAAACGATTTTAGAAGGTTAGTGTATACTTGTTTGGCGTCCTCTTTTTAACAACGTTCCTATGCTAATTTATTTGATTGACAATGTAACAGTTTGTCATTTCAACCCAGATTTACCATTACAATTTCAAACTAACAAATGTATCATCATAATAATAATAAAACAAAATCAATAAAATACAAAATGTATGAAATGTTTGAAGAAGCCTGTTAACAACAGCAGGTGCAGAGGTGCTTAGCATGTGAAAAGGAGTTGCTCTCATCCAAATCATCCAACAGTGAAGCGGTGTGCATGTATTGCCATCTGCTGATGAGATGGTGGAATATCCACCCTAAGCTGTTAGCCTCTGTAAATACTGGATTCAAACTGCCTCTCAGAGGTAATGGACAGTAAATGTACATCAAACAGAGCTAAGAGGAGGGCAGGGGTGGAGGGAGCTAAGGATCACACGGAGCATTTTTAGATTTTCCAAAGGAAAACCAATGTGAAGAGAAAGCTCATATTCTTTTTAGAAATTAGATCTGCACGTCTTCAATGTGCAAATAGTTACACTATGGAATATATATTTAGTTAAGTCAATGTTTTCACAAAGTTGTACAACTGTCCCTGCCTGTGGAATCAAGTATTACATGGTATGGGATCAGTATTAACCCTGAAGATATTGAGCCTTTCTTGACTGTACACTATTAGATGTAGCCACCCCATATAAAAGGCAGTATATGTAAATATGCACTGGGAAAAAAGGGAAGGTAGAGGTCCGTCCTGGCATGCAGACCACCTGAAGGAGCCCCTGGGTCATGAGGTATGGCCCTGTGGTTAAGGTTAGGAGACGATCGTCGTCATGCTTTAAAAAACAATGTTCACAACAACTTCATTCCCTCCACAAAGAACTGAGAAACTTTCCCTAACCTACCTGAAGACCCCTGGGTTTCACAAAACAATCTCGTAGGACACATGAGTGATGATTAAAGGGGTTCTTTAGTGCCAACTGGTGAGGAACCCAATCCTGAAGCTGCAATTGACGACAGGCCTTGCTTTCACAAGACCAGCACCGCTCTGATAAGGGCCAACACCCCCACATTCCATGGTGCTGCCTTGCTACTTTGGGATACAGGGCACAAAGAACAAAGAAACTGATTATACAAAATAAAATGTATGCCACTTGATATGTGTATGTTTAGTTAACACAATAGGAAGAGTATGAAGCTTTGATTTAATATGCCGCTTTTGATGAAAAATATAAACTGAAATAACAGGAACTGTTTACATATATCCACTAATATGGAAACAGCTACATACAGCTAGGTTGTTTGGATTCTTTTATCAGGTAATGACATGAGGAATGTTTATATAAGCAAAACTAACCAGTGAATTGATCCTAACTTGTAATAGGACAAATGCAAGTTAGAATACCAATTCTGATTAACAGACAGTGGGGGTGTGTGTGTGTCTGTTCCACCCCTCCTTTCACTTTCCTATGGCTGAATTGACACAAAATCAGGCGTTGTGGCGATTAGCGCAGGGTTGTGCGGCGGTGTGGGAGTGTCACTAGATGGCCATGCTGATTGTAGCACAAGTAAAAATGCTAACCAGAAATCCCAAGGGCGATACAACGCCAAGCGACTGCACAGCGATTCATGTCTTTGTACTCCCTTATGGCAGCCTAAATGCACTACCCACACTCAAATGAATGGGAGGACTGGACAGGTTTTTGCCTGATTTGGTTCAATTCAGGCTAAGGGAGATAGGAAAGCACATTCCTGTGGTATAAAGAGTCGGTCTAGACCTGCTCTATATAAAAAAGTGCCCTGAGATAACTTTGTTATGATATGGCACTATATAAAAATAACTTGAATTGAATTGGTACAGATACCCATAACACTGAGTGACATGTATTTTTATTCATTATGTACTCAACTAAACTCAATTTTATTTATTTAGCACTTTTCATACAAACATGCAGCCCAAAGTGCTTCACAGAGTAAGGATAAAATAGCACAGACACAAAGTAATGAAAAATAAGTAAAATAACAATAAATAAATAGAATTTTGCGAGACTAAAAATTACAACAATGAAGCAATAAAATGTTAAAAATAGATAAACATCAATAAAATAAGTAAACACAAGGGACAAAAATAGTATGAAAGCCAATGACTAAGACTTAAAAACTAAGGAAACATATGATGAAGCACCTTAAGTAAAAGCCAGGGTAAAAAGATATGTCTTAAGGTTTCATTTAAAAATGTCCACAGAGGTGGAGGCCAGCTGCAGAGGATCTGAGGGACCTGCTAAGTATTTAAAAAGGATGTCCCGTGATGATGACTACTAGTTTTGTAGTGAAAAACGAACACAGTTTCACACCTTACTAGCGATGACATGTATAGCCGCATGTCATCATTCAACCGCTGGTTGTCGAGGTGGTGTCCAGGTAATGATGTGGGCTTTGTAGATAATTGGCGGACTTTCTGGAGAAGACCTGGTCTGATTAGGAGAGATGGCATTCATCCAACTTTGGATGGGGCCGCTCTCATATCTAGAAATCTGGCCGACTTTATTAGTGGCCCAAAGCCGTGACTGCTCAGAGTTGAGACCAGGAGGCAGAGTCGCAGTCCTACACGCTTCTCTGCGCTTCCACAGTTACCCAGCCTAAACTCCATAGAGAGGGTGTCTGCCCCCCGACCACTTAAATTCTTTAAATCAAAAGCAAACAGAGGAGGAGCTATACATAAAAAACCCAAAACAATTAAAACCACCACTGCAACAGTGCAACAAAATAAGAGAATTAAATGTGGACTCTTAAACATCAGATCTCTGTCATCTAAAGCTGTACTAGTAAACGATCTAATATCAGATTATCATATTGATTTATTCTGTCTTACTGAGACCTGGCTGCGTCATGATGAATATGTTAGTTTAAATGAATCCACCCCCCC
>LKNJ01004725.1:0-50198 GCA_002120245.1 Maccullochella peelii | reverse complement strand
CCAGATGAAACCAATCAATTAGTTAAACTTCAAGCATGCCTCAAGGATATAAAAACCTGGATGACCAGCAACTTTCTGATGTTAAACTCAGACAAAACTGAAGTTATTGTACTTGGTCCCGAACAGCTCCGAAACACATTATCTAAAGACATAGTTACTCTAGACGGCATTGCCCTGGCCTCCAACACCACTGTAAGGAATCTCGGAGTTATCTTTGATCAGGATTTGTCCTTCAACTCCCACATAAAACAAACTTCAAGGACTGCCTTTTTTCACCTACGTAACATTGCAAAAATCAGGCACATCCTGTCTCAAAAAGATGCAGAAAAACTAGTCCATGCATTTGTTACGTCTAGACTGGATTATTGCAACTCCCTATTATCAGGCTGCCCCAATAAGTCCCTTAAGACGCTCCAGTTGATCCAGAATGCTGCGGCACATTTACTGACAAGAACCAGGAAAAGGGATCATATTTCGCCCATATTAGCTTCTCTGCACTGGCTCCCTGTAAAATCCAGAATAGAATTTAAAATCCTTCTCCTCACCTACAAAGCCCTTAATGGTCAGGCACCTTCATATCTTAAAGAGCTCATAGTACCCTATTACCCCACTAGAGCACTGCGCTCCCAGAATGCAGGGTTCCTGGTTCCTAGAGTCTCTAAAAGTAGAATGGGAGCCAGAGCCTTCAGCTATCAAGCTCCTCTTCTGTGGAGCCAGCTTCCCGTTTGTGCTAAGCTAAGCTAACTGGCTGCTGACAGTAGCTCCATATTTCACATGAGAGTGGTGTCGATCTTCTCATCTAACTCAGCAAGAAAGTGAATAAGTGTATTTCCTATGTGTGCTATCATATCTACGGAAGCCGAGAACATCAGTGCTTGCAATTATTTTTTAATGCCGTTATCTCGAGATCACAAGTTAATTGTTTCGGTATCTCAAGATAACAAAGCTCGTTTTCTCGTGATAACGTTTAATTTATCTCGTAGTCTTCTCCTTAAATGACAAAGACTGATCTGAATGTTATCTCTAAAAGCAAAAAATGCAATTTCTGCCTGTGTTAGACCTTGATTGAAGTAGAGTCTGATGCCATGATCAATAATGGGTATTCCTTGATCTGACATTTTCAGCTTAAATCAGTTGCTACAGTTGTCGAGACTCCATCTATGCATGCTGGCATGGCACTCCTGATCTCTGAAAACATTATAAGCAAACTAAAAAGGGAAACAACCTTTTGTTTTTTTGTGATAATGGGTTGATTATCTCATTATCTTGAGATAACAGCATTAAAAAAAATAATAGCAAGCACGGCCGTTCTCGGCTTCCGTACATATCAGAGTGGATGGGCTTATGGTCATGTTAAGTGTTTGGAATGAGTGCACCATAAACAATAAGAGGATGGAGACAATAACTGGAAAATGTTACAATATAATCCCATCCAATACAAAGCAAAATACTGTACAATTTCTCACTTCATTGTATATACCCACTGTGTATTTATATTTATTTCTAGGAAAATAACGATAATGGCCTCGCTTACCCTTATTTTTTCATTTGTCAATGACATTCCAATATAGCAAAACCTTCAGCCATCTGGACTTCAGCCCTTAGCTGTGGGGCAGCCTGGTTTGACTGTAGAGCCGTGATACGGTAGGTACAGTTCATCACACTACACTGCTGGATACCACGGGCCAGGTTAGCAAAAGCAACACACAGACACTGATACAGATATGTACCTCGCCTCTGTGCAATCATCACACCAGTGGAGCTCCATTTACCAAAAGCCTTGTGCATGTAAACAATGTCATTTTCATCAGCCAGTGTTTTTAAGTGCTCAAAATCAGAGTAATGGCAGCCTGCAGTGTAGTAGGAAAAAACAGTCTCATTCTAGCTGTTAAAAGGATTATTTACTGCTACAGTTCCATCATGCAGATGCTCTCCTACTCAACGTAATAAAATCTGGCTGTGGTCAGATGCTCTTTCTCTCATAGTTTTACAATTCCACTACTGTACTTACATAATTAAATGTATTATTCAGCAGACAGAAAAAAAATTCAGACTGAACCATAAAATAGCTTTTATTAGGGAACATTTGCATCCAGACATGGTATTCCATTTCTTTCCACTAAGCCGACACCATTTACAGAATCATTATGTGTAATTCATTTTATTTTATGTTATTAAAATGCCATTGTTACAGCTTATTGCTTTAATTATTGCATTTTTGCTGTTGGTTCTCAGTCGTGACAAAGCTGCTGAACAAAGAGCCACTGAGCATTTAATAGATTAAGTTTAAGATTAAGTTCTAAGTTAAGATAACATTAGAACTGTGTTGCCGATGTGAAACCCTTAAAAGGAAACATATTGTTGTAGCTTTATTTAATTGGAATACTTTTTGCTTGATTTTTTTAACACAACAAAACTTATAATACTATGATGTGGGTCTTTTATCTGTTTAATTTGAGTACAGCCTTTGGCAAAATAGCCGAGTGAACAAAACTAGAAGAAAAGACGTCTATAGGGCTGACTCATGTCTTTGATTTCTGTTTCAATGGTTTGACCCATTGACCCTGTTCAAGCCTGCTGGAGGCATTATAAAAGGCCAGGTCCAAGCACTCTTGCTGCTTCCCTCACTGGATCGACCTACAAGCTCTGCCCAGTTTAATCTATCACATTTCACTTCAGAGGTTTAAAGAACACCGAACAAACTGATTTTACACTAAAGCCATACTCATAACCACTCCAAAACCACTTTGTTTGGTGTACCATATGGAGTTTTTCTGCACCGCAATACGTTGACTTTGATTATGCCTCTTGGGCCCCTAAAATAAATGAACGTTTGAGATGCTTCTGAAGATGGATTGCTTTATCCATGGTGTAGTGTTACATCATCATTCATGTCAACTCAAACATCACAGACGCTGCTAATAAAGTTAAGAAAAATGGACTACAGTCACATTTGCTGCCACCAGCAGAGCAGCTGACATGCATTCGGGATCTTAATTGTCACTTGAAGCAAACAAGAAACAGTTGTTATGTCACTCGATAAACAGGAACATTTCTGTTCTGTTCCACACAACACAGGAGTGTGCGATCAGTCACAGACAGAAAGAAGACATCATGATTAAAAGAGCACTGGTTATTTCACTTTGAAAGATTGTCTCAGTGCTCCTAAAAAGATTTAAGCAAGATCAGATAAAGCATTTCAAAATAAAAACAGTGGAGCTGTTGCATTATAAGGTCTTTACTTGGTCACTCCTTAAATCCAAATTTTAAAAAATAGTTTGTGTAATAATAAAAAATAATTGTAGTGGCTATGGCAGTCAAGTTATATTGAATGGATGGCCTTTGTAAATCTTTACTAACTAATATCCAAGGATAAACTATCAAGTCAAGTTTAGGTCAGGCTGAAGGTTGAACTGCCCTATCAGAGGCTACACTGCAGGGTGTGTTGAGTGACGTTGACTGGGATATGTTCCAATCCAGCTCTGACACCATCTGTGAGTCTGCAGAAGTAGTGGCAAGCCAATATATTAACCTCACGGTGATTGTATGACCATTTCCGAACCAGAAACCATGGTCTGATGGATCCATCTGCGCTGCTTTGTGTTTTATCAAAACTCTTCAGCTCACATGGATCCATTTAAAGGCCATTCTGTTGCTCAGCCGAGCTTAGTGCTCTATTTAAACTTTTAACAAGCGGCTCTGTGGATATGAAACCGCTTGTCAATCAGATCATATTCCTCAGAGAGGGGCCAAAAGTCCTTGAGGATGTTTTCGTTTTAGTTTGTGTGTTTGTGTATTTTTCTGTTGATGTCAGAGAGCATGTGGGATGACTCGAGCTGTGGGGAAAAGGAAGCTTGCTGTTTTTGCCTCTCCTCTGCTTGGCTCTGTCTTTCCAATAGCACCTTTATCACACAAACCTGTGTACACACATACACACACAGCATCACTATCACCACCAGATGGGAGCTGAGCAGCTTCATTAATCCTACTCCAGAAGGATCAGATAATTAGACACCTTAATTGGAATTTAAAGACTTTAATAAGTAAAATGCCACTTTTCGTCTCCCACATTGTCCCCACTGAAGCAGTTCATGTACTCCGTCTTAGACTCACAGTGAGCGACTCATCATGCAGGAGAGAACATTTAGCTTCACGATCAGTTCCACCTTTACCAGTGGAGCATAAGAGAATTGTTGTTGTTTATGTGTTGTATTTTAAAGCTGTTCTATGTTCCATTATAATAGTGACTAGTTTCCAAGAGGCGATTTATGAGATTAAACTGGGCTTAATTGGATTTATTCAAGTGCTTGTTGTCTCTCTTTTCTATCAACCAGGGCATTGTAATCTTCCACAGTAATGAGTGGAAGTTGTGCTAGCATGCACCAGGGCAGAGATACAAATGAAGAGAAAAGTTAATAAGCAACCAGAAAACACCAAAAGCTCATTAAACTTTCTTCCCTGCAGGCAGATGTTAATGCAAGAGAAAATATACTGTGGGCTCTACATGTCAGCTAGCTATTGCCCCCGCTGTATTGGCATGGGACCTGGAGGGACCTCATTCTGCTTTCTGAAAATATCACAGCTTCTTTGTGTATAACACCATTAGCTGGAACATACCTTGAACAACGGCAAGAGCAAAGTATAAAATTGGAGAACAGAGTGTGCATAATGATGTGACTGAATACAGTTTTTACTCATTGATATAAATATAACTTTCTACCACATGACACAGCAATATTACGTTTGTATTTTTTAAATGTATTTCTGATACTTTTTCATGGATTCATCACTGTTTGATGAATGAGATCCATTTACTCACACCAGTGATTGATGCCGTTGTCACTTGAGAGGACATATAAACAGACCTTAGTTATCGACTCACATGCCTTTCATGTTGCTCCACTTCACTAATCACTCCTATTTACACACTAGGGGATTGTTTCATGTACCATACTCTCATCACTCTTCCATTGGTTCTCGCAAAACCTGTATAAAGTTTTATATTAAAGCAATTGATTGTAATCACCAAGCAGAGTTCTGAACCAAGATTTGTTTAGACCTGGATTAGATGCTAATACCATTTAGTTTAGGTCATCTGTATTATACGTATTTATTTATATCATGAAACTGTATTTGAAAGTGAATTTGGCGTACTGCTTGATTATTGTGACAGTCCACTGCTCTTAATAGCAAACAGATTTCTACATCTCAGTAGGCCAGCTAGTTTAGAGGCATACTGTGATGAGATACATCTTTTATAATACTCTGTGTGGATGAGAATCCCGCCAACATAAATCCAGGTCTGCTCACAGGTTCTCCTTTGTGTGCCAGAAATGTCTTTATTTTAATCCAGCTGACATTGTGTCCTGAGGTGAAAACTGCGCTCATTGCAGTTCAGTGTAAATTAACCGCAGCGTCCTGCTTATACAAATGTTATTGCTCACTTTTCTTATCTGCTCTAATTAGCAGTGGGGAAAAGTTTACAGATAATGGTTGCATTTCACATACAGTACACACAAACTTGCACACACATACACAACTTCCCTGTCAATTACTTGTTTCACATCAATGTACACCTGTCTTTCTTCTTAGTATTAACTGGAAACTCACATGTTTGCACATGTGCATGCGTTGCCAACACTGACACTGGTGTCCAGTTCTGCTCTAAACTCTAAATATATAGTTTGCCCTAGCAGGAGCTAAAAGTGTGCTGACAAGAGTTTGGCAAATAATTGTTAATGATGTGTGTAATCAGCCAATCACTCAGTGTTGACTTTACTCATGACAGCGAACAAAGGAGTCCTGGAGATAATTAGTGCACAGGATCATGCAGATAATCACTAGCATTCACCGTACCAGCGAGGTTTCAATATTTAGATTAGAGTCAGAGTTTTCCAGCAAATATGAATGGACATAGAAGACACTTGCACAATTTTGGATATTGTTTTACATTTTATGCACTTTGAAGTTAAATAAAACTAGCAAGCAAGTAAGCAACAAGCAACATTTTAAACATTTTCACATTTATTTTATTATAGTGTGTGATAAAAATAGTGCAACATGCTTAATATACATGTGAAACATGACATGAGCACTACATTGTGAAACTGAGAACATCATTTGCCAATTTTCCACTTCCTTTATTTTTCAGCAGATGTGCCAGGTACCTTACATTTTGTCATAAAATGACTGAGTACCAAGTTACATAACACATTAACTATCTCTGCACTTACATATACATATAAACAGATGGAACAGATCCAAACTGGATTAGCCTATACCTTCTCAACTCTGACAGGCTGGAAGGTGTGGATTAACCTTTAGTAACCAGACACCTATGATGTTCTGCAGTGAAGTTCTGAATTGCTGCGCCAGTATTATACTGTAGATAAAGACAGCAAAGCCAGTGAGGCTTAATGAAAGATCTTGGTGCTCTTGTGTAACCGCCAACAACTGAAAAAGGGATAAAAAGCTTCTCGGTAAAGAACCACGCAAATGTTTTAAATGTGTTTGATATTTGCATGAATCTGGATGTCCAAATCAATTACCTGTAGGATGAGGAAAGAGAGAACTTAAATAGAGGACCTAAATGTAGCCACAGTGAAGCTGGTAGCTTGAGTCAGCTGAGGGACAGCTGCAAGGGAAATGAGAGAGGATCAGAGAGGAAATGAGACCAAACCAGCACAGAAAATAAAGAGATGTGGAGAAGTCACATCTATGGTAAGAGTGAGGGAGTGAGCGAGACAACAAGGGCGCAATGTGTGTCTGTGACAGAGGGAGGGGGAAAGAGTGTTATAATATCATATCTCCACTAGAAAAGACATATTATATATCAGAATGCAGCAATATGAATTATATATATATAATATTAATAATAGTCAGTATATTTCACTTTCTCTCCCGGTTTCAAAACTCCCTGAACTCCCTATGAAACCCTTCCTGTTTATCTGTTATGATGTGTGTGGAGGACCCAAATGCAGACACTGGCGCGGTATGACTGAGTTGAAGGATTTATTGCAGCAAACACACAGAATGATGGTAGGGAAAGGAACGGCAGGAGGCCAACTGGTGTTTCTGGCACTGGAAAGGCGAGGAGACTGGCTTGACGTGGGCAACCGCAGGTGGAGGTTGAGTGGTGGATGGAACACCGGTGAGCGAGTAGCAGGTAGATGAAGAGTCTTGATCCAAAAGCACTGAGAGAGAGTAGACGGGAATTACTGTCTTCTTCTCTTGTGTTAAACTTGTCGTTTACACTAGGACTTAAACTCATAAGGCTGACCTGAAGCGTTAACTATGACAACGAACAGTTAACTGAGACAACAATCTAGTGAAAAGTGGGTGAAGAACCGGGGTAGATATACTGCAGACTGATGAGCTTGATGAAGAGCAGGTGTGCGTCAGGGAGGCCGCGCCCACGTCACACACAGACACAAAAACAGGAGACATAAGGGACAGGGGAAACACAAGAAAACATAAGGGGAAAACACGACAGAGATGTTGTTGGAGGCCTTTGTGTAAATTAAGGACATTTATTTGTAATTTGATTACATATGGAATTTTGTTGGCAAGTGGCCGTGGTATAAGTGGGATAATACCCTCCAAGTTTGTACGTTCCATGATTGTAATGCAAACCCGAACCTCTGGTTCTTAGCCCCCGCGTCATCCAGTACAATCATGGAACATACAACTTTTACTATTTTAGTATTACTTGCTCACTTACTGTGCCTTACTTAATCTCAAAAAAGACTGTTTAGTACAGTCCAGAAACTTAGAAAATTTAATTGTAACATCACTGCAAGTCATTTGAGTAGAAATGAGTAAAGAACACTGAATCTGTTGGTGGATGTCTTGTAAACAAGCAAGTCGAAGCGTAATTCAGTGTGCAAGAGACCTTCATAAAGAAAGTAGTCGATGCAAGCTACTTCTTCCTAGTTTATCAGACTGTTCACACCATTGTTGGCAAAGGCGATTGTATGTCGCTTCTAACTCTATCTACAGGTGTGTTTCCCAGTCTGAACCCACCTGAGCCTGACCTGGTCCAAACAGATCAGGTTGAGCTTGCTCTAATTAGTCTTAATTATCTAATTCCATCTTCGCCAGATTCCATGTTCATTAAGTGCAAATTATTAGAGGTACGTCAAGCATTTTCTCTCTGGATAATCAAAATATTTTTTGTCTATTACTGTATTATGGGGAGCTGTCAGTGAATCCAGATGTAAACAGCTCAAACAGACAAACATAATGAAAACACATTTTATTGTGCTACAAGTTACTGACTGCACAAAAATATTGCCTTTAACAATTTGCATGGAAAACATGGTGACATGGATTTCATTGTCGCCTGAAACAGGAATTCAACTTCAAAAGAGACATCATCCACGCTTGCCATCATTTCTGAGTTTGCATTTGGGGTTCTGTATATGTGTGCATTTGGGACTCTACATGCCTGACAAGGACACTTTCTTGTAGGAGAAAACAGCCTGTGGACTCTGCTGCCAGCCCATTACAAAACTGTCGGTTTGTTATGGTGAGGAGGTGGACTGTTTTTAGAGGGGGTGAGAGAAGCTGATTGGATTGGCCATTATTGAAGCCCACCTCATCTCCACATGCTGATGGTGTATTGCTCTTTCTAACAGTGTATTATTCATCCTCCTCCAGTCCCATTTCCTGATTGCTCTGCCATGCAGCAGAAATAGTGCACTTTCACCTGAGTTTGTGCTTTAGTTTTTAGAAACAAAATTGTGTTCTGTTGATAATTTTACCTGTGTCTCATTGTCTAACTTGTCATTAGAGAGGAGAAAGCCTGAGAAATGAAAGAACTTTGACATTATTGTTGGTTGTGTGTGTTTTGTTGTCTTGACAGTGCAGAAATCTGCTCTATAGTGACATACTGTATAGCACTCACTTTTTTTGTTTTAATTGGCTTCAGGCTCATTAAATAGCTCATACATTGGTCAAGTTAAGAAAAAAAACATTCCAGTTTATGTGAAAAAGGCCTAAAGGCGGGGTCACACTAGGATTTAAAACAGCAAGATTTTGCAGCGAATCTAATATATCCCAATGGAATCCTTGTGATTAGTGAATTCAAAGTAAATCCACATGAAATTTTCGTCGAGTTCAACTTGGGTGAACTTTGACCATCAAATCTGAGGTGTTGACCAATAGCAAGCTGTCTTGACAGTGCTGACCTTTGAGGGAACGGAGAGTCAAAGTCCAAAACAGAGAATACTATTGTAGCTTGTTAGCTGTTTTGCACCATCCACTTGGTTTTAACCTCCTCTGTTGGATTATTAACTACTCCACAAAAAAGCAATGGTTTGCGGACAGTAATGAGACAGTAGTCGATGGTACAATACATCTTTTAAATAAACGGTCAGATTGTCCCGCTAGCCGCTAGCGACTGAGCTAAGCTACCAAGCTAACAAACTTGCTTACTGAACACAAGCTTGTTAGTACAGAGAGCTGTATTTTCCCTCTTTGACAAGTTTTTATCGAATGAAATGGCAAAGTGCATGGGGGTGGATAAACAGCATTGTACAGAAACCATGGAGAGAAGCTCAGAGAGCTGTTGTAAATGACTAGCACTGGCCCGGCTGACTAGCATGTCAGCAGTTAGCTCACCATCTAAAGAACTAGCCCTGCGAGTAGTAGTGACTACATCACCAAACTTCTAGAACAAAATGTTTCGCAGAGACACACAGATTAATTTCACCAGAAAGTATGACCAGGCCTAAACATGTAGGATTGACCTCTATACTTGTTTGTAACTGCAGACTTTGTGTTTTAATATATGGGTGTTCTGCATTCTGCTTCATTTGTCAGACATCATGTAAGCTTATTATGTAAAAAAAAAGTTATGTAAAAACTTTTCATTGTGTGGACACATGCTATGTAGTGAAACTAACTGCAGCACCTCCACCCTCTGTCCCATATTACTTAGGAAGAAAGAAAGCCCAAATTTTGCATGAACTTCAATGGGAAGTTGTAGTTTCCATTTGCCTAAATTACAAGTTGTTCAGACCTCAAATACCATTTCAAAAAGGTTTATGCCTTTCAGCAACAACCCTAAAATAGGAGCAGCCCTTATTTAACTTAAATTTACTCTGATGGCGACTGCAAAGGGCTTCAATAATGGCATGTCAGCGGCTTCAGTGCTGACTTTGGCATCAGAATTAATGTGCCAGGAATGATTAATGACAAGATGGCCATTCAGGAAAGCCTGCAATACAACTGTGATCACTCTGCAGCTTGTTTGTGAATGAAATCAGCTTCATAACCTGCAGTAGCCTACTATATCTTCAACCTCATGGCTTAAAGCTAATGAATTACTCTTTTACTCCTCAGTTCTGCTCTCATTGAACCTAATAAGATTTTTAGTTGAGCACCCTGCATTCCTAATGTGTTATACTAAATCAATATCTCTTTAGGTCATATTGCCAGGCAGCACGTAATGTAATTCTACCATTATAATGCTATTAGGAGTCTGTCTGTGCTCAAATATGATTAACTGAAAAGTCTTGACTCACTGGGGGTTCTACAGTGTAAAAAAAGGGGAAGGGACGGCTAGCCCGGTCCTCTGACAGAAGTTCAGAGCAGATGATTTGCAGCCTGCAAACCTGGGCCTTTTCATCATCAACTTTCTAACTACCGATCTGGACAAGTCATACATTACGTAATTCTTCCCTAAAAGTCTCAGGACATCACTCTTTTTTCCACTGAGGAGCTTTATGGCTGTGGCCCTCCAAGTACTTGGCTACATGAGACCTTAATCTAAACAGCCGAGGCCCCTCTGGCGAGCTCTGACAACTTTTATCTGGCCATGCCATCTGTATCAAAGACAAGGAATATGTACGCTGCCATCCTCAGGCTGTAGCAATGGACTCATTACAGCTTACATATACACTACTGTATGTTTACAGAGGGTGATTAGTGGAGCATGGCTGCCAAGGTACATCCCTGTGTTCCAGATGGCTGGGTTTCAGACGCTTCTTATTCTGCACATTCAGACACTCGTCATAGGGGCCCCATAGACAGACAGACAGACGGAGAGACAACCAAGCAGCACTTTGATGATGTCAGCTGCGAGGGAACCTTGTTAATGCTCCATAGATGTTTATAGTATTTGCATTATCCTTAAATTTGCAGCACAAAGAGATGGCAGTTTGGTGATAATGTCATTAAATTATTATCTGGACAGTTAAAATTCTGCCTGTGAGCTTACGTATTTTGAATATGGTATTATAATTATGATGATCTCAGTTTTAGTGTCTGGTCAGTCTTAAAATGCTGTTTTGGTTTGGCATTTTGTTTAATTTGCTGGCTCTGCAGCACTTCACAGCATATTTTTTACAACCATCCTGTGAGAAAAAATTAATTTCCCTCATTGTAGCAATTGACGATGTCAACTCGATGATTGATGTTAACTTGAAGTGCATGATGTGCACAAGCTCTCCTGTCATTCTCAGTTCTCCCTGTGGTTAGATTAGCCTGTTTGCAGACGTTTGAGAAAGAAGACAGAGCTGAGATGATCAGGTGAGTCATGAAAAGGCAGTAAATGAACAGTGGAGTGTGCAACAATCTGTCATGGCTCCTAATTAGCCCCATGGTGAGAAAGGCTGGTTCACCCTTCAACCTGACCTTGCGCCATAATTGTTGTAACACATGAACACATATGCACCGTACTGCTCACTTTTTCTTGTGCGTGTTCACCACGCTTTCTTTTCCCTCTAGTTTCTCTTTCTTAACAAGTAATTACTGCTCCACTGGAATAACCACAGAGTCCCAGTTCCCATAGTAACTATAATGTGCAAGCTTTCACGCCATAAAAAGTCTCCCTGGTCACCCACCCATCTCATTTTATGAAGAACGCTGGCTCTCACGGCACTGTGACAGAGATCAGATTTTACATGGATTTCCTAGTGTGTTTTCAGAAAATACATGGAAATATTTTTACAGTAGAGGAGGCTTAAAGGGAGCCATATGCTTCAGCTGACTAAACCTTGTTGGCCTTAACTTTGTGTCTTTTGGAAGTTGACAAATTGCAGATGTTAACAAACTAAATCTCACTCATTTGGGTAATTAACATTTTAGTGCTCTTTTGTTGATTTGTGGTTTTTGATTCTCTGTGATCTATCAGACAATCGATCAACTTATTTAACATCCTCCGGGAGGCCACGTCCTGCTACAACACAGTCACTTTGCCAAGTCATCTGTTGTCCAGCATAAGAAACGGTGTCCACAGATGATTAATGTGGATGACGCAGTGTAATTACATCAGAGTCATTATTCTTCTCAGTGCATCTTCAAGTGGTCTCACACACAGAGAGCCAACCTCTGCTCTGATTGCACAAAGATGGTAGAGTGGATGTTTGTTTATGTGAGGGCTGGCTGTTGGTGGACTGCGATATGTTTATTTGTTTTCAATCAGTCTGTGTTTGTATCTAACTTCTGTAACATAATGTAAAATGTGGATTTTCATTCATTATTGTGTCTTTGATGGCATTAAAATGTGGCACCAGCAAAAACTTAAGTCATTTCACATCAGAAACTAGCAGAGTATTCACAATTCAACATTAATAGGTTCAAATTCAGCATCATATTAATGTGTTAAACCTTAAGATTTCAGTCCTGGTTGATGTGGCGATACCTGTGGTTACTGATGGCAACAGCAAACACTCCTTGAGCAGCTCTTTTTACAGTGCAGTTAATAAAGAAGGCAGTCAATAACAGTTGCAACTGTGATCTGATTTAATAGTGTGCACGGCGCAAGTAGTTTTCTGCCCAACAACAGGACACAGTAAAGTTGGTTACCTTACAGAGCAGCCAGTTGCTTGCAGGCCTTCATCTTTATAGCTCACTCCCAGTGATATTTAAAACTGATCCGCCATTAAAAATGCCAAAAAAGACTGTTGTCTTGTTTTGTTGACACATTTTTGATGAACAACTGCAGTCAGAGCTAACTGCGGTGACACTTGTGACTGCTTTACAATAACAATTACCCTGATTTTGGCCAGTTTGGCTGGCAGTAGGAAATGTTCGGATTGCATTAGCAGTAACTTAACACAACTCTGATACAGCGTTAGGAGAGTGCACAGTAAACAGTAAGGCTGATATTAAATTAAAAACAGCAACACTGGATCATTTCCTGTGAATCCTGCATGCGTAGGTTGGCAATTTCAATCCAGTACGGGAATGGCAGACCCCGCCACTAACAAGAAAAATAATATAAAGAGGTAAGAATGTAAATACATTGAATGGCTATTGCTGAAAAATGCCTACCATAAATAGTACCAAAAATGGGGTTTTTGATTGATTGATTTCATGACAGTCTTAAAGATTACAACTTTAACAGGCCATGTGTTTTATATCATGAGTTTCAAAAAGCTAAAACATATTTGAAGCTTGTGGGATTGTTTTACAAACTGCCATTTGTCATAAATTGGAGTGTGAGACTTTATTCCCAGCAAAATTGCTTTTGATGATCATACCAGGAGGCTGGAAACTGGTTCAATGTCTTACACCACTGGCAAATTCTTGCACTTCATTCACAGGGGCTATTGTTGAGAAATAGATATCTTGAGATGATGCTGCCTTTCCCTCTGTCTAATCACACTCACAGTTGGTCGATTTCACTCTGCTGTGTTTCAGTGTGTCAAGAACCCATGAAACAGACGCCACTGCAGAATTACCTCAAAAATAAGCAAAACAAAAAGCCATGGCTGTTCTGTGTCCCAGTCAGAAGGTCAGAAAGTTGCAAAATAAGCATTCACAGAGGTCTCATCGCTGTTATTGCAGTGTGCAGAGTAGTGTCTAACCACTCTATGACAGCCTGCAGAGGATTATTGTTAAACAAACTCAGCTCTCCGCCTCTCACTTGCAGGTGTTTAACAGTGGCTTATATCTCCTCAGGAGCTTCTCGCGAAGGAAAAGCCTGTTATCCCTAATCAAACTCTGCCACCAAATATGCATTTCATTCAGCCTGAGATTGATTTACGCATGTTATTTTCAAGGAAGTACATTTCAGGTTTTCAGCTTAAAGGGTTTAAAATGGAGGTGATCAGTGGGTGTCTAGTTTCTGAAGCTGCATTAAGGGATTATTGTCTTAAAGGACAGAGGGTAGACTTCAAAACAAACTCACAACAACAAGGACATAAATGTCAACTGAACATTGATTTGTCGGGATCCAGTAGAATAACAGAGCTATGTGGATATGGATTCCACTTTCTTGAAACCTTTTGCCCCAAATACATTTTTCATTGAGCAGTTTGGTTCAAATACAGATATCAGTTTAACAATTATAAAGCCAATGGATGTGTTAGACAGGTATCCACTTATTCAAAACACTGGAACAGAAATTACAACAACAAAATAAACTCAGTAGATAATCCCACCCTGTCATTTTAGCCCATCCAAACTAACTTTATATCTTCATTCACTCACTTTTTTTTTCAGATTTGTATGATACTGTGAAATATTACAAAGGTGTACAATGTAGATTGAAAAAAAAGGCAAAAAAGCCAAAATAATGACCTGAAACTGGCTTAGAATTCACTTAGAATTAACCTACATAGATTTGCAAAGTGTTGTGTTGATTCTCAGTGGGATCAATAGTACGCGTAACCATTTCACATTAAAGGGGAAGCCTATCGCCAGACAAAGACATAAGTATTGTATCAGTGTTTTCAATGGCAACATTTTTAAAAGTCTGCACATGGAAACTACGGTATGACTAAGGTTAGGGAAAGATTGTGGTTATGGAAAGTAAACTATGGTTAAGGTATGGTTAGGGCTAGGCATCTAAAACACAGTTAAGGTTAGGGAAAGATCTTGATTACGGTTAATAAAAAGGCAAAAAGTTAATTGCAGGTCTGTGATGGGAAGCCAACTTCAGTCTTCTACATGAAAGTATTTGGTGCTACACACCCATCCATCACCCTGGCCTTAACACTTTTCATTTTGCTACATGAAGGGTAAACTGGTTCCTGCATTGCCACTGGACTTAAATCGTGAATTGTGTAATTGTCAGTTAACATGCCTGCTGAAACAATACAGCTCTCATTCTTTGGCTGCTGCCAGCATCACATTTTTTATATTCAGTATGTCCAGCTAAGTTGGCATCCTAATGCAGGATCAGAGCAGGTGGCCGATGCGATGATGAAAACCAAACAGCGTCTCAAACAGAGAGGCCAGGAGCAGCTGCAGCAAATCTTTTTTGCTTAATCATGCGGCTGGTGAAGAATTTATCAGCAGTTTGCCACATGAGGATCCAAGTCCTTGACTTCTCAGCTGGTCTTTATGGCTGCCCATTACTGCTGCAAAATGAATGAAGTAGACACTCATTGTGAGTGGTGTCATAGTTTTAGAAGAATGTGTTCAGGAGGTGTTGGGAAAACTGTTTATTCTTGTTATACTTAACTGATTTACTGTTAATATGTCAGCCTTTACTGCCTGTATTAAAAACAGTGGTTTGGTGGATATCAATTACACATGTTTTGAAGCCCAAAGGCATATAAAGGGCCACAATTTTCACTTACCTCAGGGTTCATTTTGACCAGCATGAATGATGTGTATTACTATAATAGCTTTTAAAGTAGCTTCCCACAGAGGGAGTGTCAACTGCAAGCATATAGAGCCTTGTTGTTCAAAAACTGCTGGATGTTAAAACCAGGGAAATGCAGTATGTAATATAATATGAGCAAAGCTATTTAGGATATTATATGAGCTGCCATGGTGAGATCCCTGTGGAGATTTTGAGTCATAAAACCAAAGCCCTTTCCACCCTGCAATCAACAGTTAGTGTGAAGGTTTAACTACTGAGGGAAAGCCTTGGGCCCCTCTTATGGCACTCCCAGAGAGGGGAGCACTGACATATGGACATGGAGGAAGCCAAGGATTTGCAGGAAAGAAAGAATGAAAGAAAACCCATCTCTACTTTTTTTCTCTCTCTGTGTGAGATCTGCATAGCTAGTTGAGAAAGTGATGTATCTGGTATTATTTGTCCCCATGTTCATTTCTCAGACAAAGACACTGCTGGGATGCTCATTACCACACGCTGTGCTGGAGACCTAAATGTGTCCTGAGCCCAGCTGTGATTCTGTGTCCATCTCCTATTGATCACTGCAGGAAATCTTCAGCGCTGAACTGAAGGAGCTGATTGACTATTGACCCATTGATTTGCACGCCACCCAGCAGTGGCTGGTGAGGGCTGACGGCTCTTGTTGAGTTGTGCTGTGTGAGGTGCATGTTACTGAGCTGCAAATATAAACATGTTGTTTGAAGGGCATTGCTTTAGACAGCTGAGGTGTAACAGTAGCGCAAGGCTCAGTGAATAATTAATAACAAGGTTTCATCATGACTTTCATCCTTTGCCAGTCACACAATGTCATGTCAAATAGCAGTTTTTTCAAAATAGTGTGGTGTTTATTGAAGTTTAAAGGGGATGTGCGCCAATATTACACATCAAATTTTGTTTAAAGAGGGAGCTGCGTGAAGTCTGATAAATTACCTCAAGTGATGTCACTTCAGTGTCAATGTCAGCATCAGTGTGGAGTTAGAGAGAACTGAACTCACCAGACCTCTGTAGCCCACTCCTCATCTCTGATTGGAGCTGGAGACTGGAGGCTACATTAGCAGCTACTAGCATTACACACCCGAATCTCTGATGGAACTGTTGATGGGTGCATTGCATTGTGGGCAATGTAGGCACAAGGAAAGGAAGAGGAGTGTCTGGAATAAAAAAAAACCCAATATCTCTGGTTCTGCTGTATGAATTTTGATTTCTTTTCTTTTTTTTAAACTGTCCATTGCTAATCCAACAAAGTTATAAAAGTGAACTTAGTAAGTACTCCACCAGTTACTAGTTTAGTCTATGTAAACACATGATACTCCAAAGTATCTTGTGGACTTCCTTATCTTTATAAAACAAAACCTTCTTTTTTTTAATTCAAAATTTTACATGAAGACAAAGCGACCAAAAACTTATTTTGTGGTGTGAACAATTATTGGCTAAACTGGACAACTGTTTCTACTTTAATTATTATACATTATGTGAAATGTCTCTCTATGATTAAAATGAATCCAACAATTGTTCGCGTGTCCTTCACATTACATAGTTCTCTCTAGACTGCAATCATGAAGCATTTGTTTTTTTGACCTTTAGAAAAAATAATCAAGGGTATCAGTTCTCCAGTGCTTGTCTCGAGTACCTCAGGCACACACAACATTAAGCTACTACAGCTATAATTCACAAAAATCAAATGCTTTTCAGCCTGGCCTGGCAGCCTGAAAGTAGCCTGGTGTCCCTTAAAGCAAGACAAATAGTCGAGCATTGAGACGTGAGTAAAGCCTGATTGAGAACTCGAGTGTCTGAGTTCAGTTTGTTCAAGGTCGCCACTCCTGTCTGTCCTCTGACAAAGCTGGGAGGAAGATCTTACACCTGTGCCAGCCACTAGTCCGCACAGAGGGCCCGGCAGCTACAACAACAAACACACCCTGATTGGACGAAGACAGACTTCAAATTAATGAGCTACACCTAATTGGGTCTGATTAAGACCATTTAAGTGACCATTTGTGGAATTAGTCACTGCGGCCTGCGTCAGCTGAAGATTAACTGTGTTCTGTAAGTCACAAACATATCAGTGATGAACAGTAAGAGACAAGATGACAAAGGGCAGAACGTGGAAAGGAAAGGAAAAAACACATCTCATACTGTAAGACACAACTTGTAGGGATTTGTATAGATGATCAAATTGGTGCACCATACATGTATTCCTGAGATTGTATCTGGAATCTGTATATCATTCATTGAGTTCTTATATACACATAGAAATATATTGGCATGTATGCAATACACAGGGTAATTTTACAATTCAGTCCTCCATTAGAAAATCTAAATACTTAATGCTTGAATATTTCAGAGCTAGTACACTGTCAAGTTCAGATTTTGGCCATGATGTAACTCTAAGAACAGAAAGTGACAACAAGGACTTAAGGTTGGGGGCTGTTTGAGCTGAGGTCACACAAACTGATACTGCATGCAGCCATGCTACAACAAGATGTTTTAACAAAAGTGTTTACTGAATTGGCAGCTGTTGAGTATAAAATCTATCACTCTTAACATAATCATGATGATAAGCTCCATAATGGTAATAATATCTTTGCTGTCCCTGCTGTTCAAAGTGTTTCCTTCCTGTCTAATAGTCCAAGCTCAGGGAAGTGTTTAGAACCTGGCAAATGTACACGCACCATGTAATACACTGTGATGCTAGACTACTTATTTGGAAAATTGCACTATGAATCTTTTCATAATTGCTGTGATGAATGACTTATGCCACTTGCCAGACTCTCAAATGACGCCTAAAGAGAAATCATCACTCATAAAGTGACCACATGTCAGTTTTCTCAGAAGTCTGAATCCATTTTCGCCCCAGCATGCTGTGCTGTGTGTGCTCGCTCATCTGTGCATTGTTCTTGGTGAGAATGAAATGCAGTGAGGCTTCACTGATTATCATGGGCTTGCTGGTGCTGTAATTAGTACAGGTCTGGCTCTCTTCTAGGTGTGTCCTATGCTGGCTATTATGTCATTTACCCAACATGCTCCACCTGGGCAGCTCTCCCATGTTGTATATTACTGCTGCTGAGAGGAGAGGTCAAATTAGAGTCATATTATGGTCCCTACTGTGATGTAAATTAGTCTTCACACTGCCATATGGCCCTCATAGAGTATCTCCCCTCACCCACTATAGAAAATGACAGGGGAATGTATGTTGCATAACTCTGAGAATTGTCATTCCTGACTCAGAAGGACTCCTGGCCAAACCCAGTCTGGGAATGTGACCTGCAAAAATGGGGGCATAAATCCTTTTTTTGGTACAAAGGACATCAGCAAAACAATGTTTTACTGACAAGGGATACAGTTTTTACTGTATCACATACATATTTATAACAATTAATATATTTTGCCATCTAGATCTATCTAGATTGATACAACTCTAGCCAACAGTCGCTTACCTTAGCTTAACACAAAGACTGGAAGTGAAACTTCTGTTTTAAGGGGGGTTATGTGCCAAACTAGTTCTTGCCCCCTGTAAAACGGCTAGTCATTTTTACACTTTGGTTTTTATATGGTTTAAACATACAAGATATAGCGAGTTAGTTAGTGAGCTTTAGAGGTGCTGGTTGGTGGACAGAGCTATGCTAGCTGTTTACCTCTGTTTCCAGTTTTTATGCTAAGCCAGGCTGCTGGCTGGAGCTACAGATTTAATGGACATGTACATTATGAGTTTGGTATTGAACTTCATCTAACTCTTCACTAGAAAGCGAATAAGCATAAAATGTGGAACTACTAACATTGTAGTATTACTACTGGACTTAAAAAACACTGATGGGAAAGGCCAGTACAGAAAAGAGCTTTTAAGTGCACTGTCATTACATGAAGCTTAAACACACATCAGGTCTGCTTTCTGCTCAAATGATCCCATCCGTCAGGGATCCGCATGTGCAGTTTAATGATTATGTCTTTTAAATTTGTCTCTCAGTTAATGGCAGTGTGTAACCATGACAACAGGGGAATCCACAGACACTCACGATGAGTGATGAGTTCAGGCTTACCCACCCATACAGTAGGCTTTCTCCTAGTGTCATTTATAGAAAACTAACACAAGATGATTAGCCTATGAAGAGCACCTGAAGGAGGCAGCGGTAGCTTAAGTAAGGCTCTTTAAACCAAGAAGAACTCAATGCACTTTCTCTGAAGGTGCACGCAAACATTCACCTACACACTCAGCACATAATCAATCCTGTAGACATGGGAGGAGGAAAACTGGATTTGATTGGTTGGAAATTTAAAATATTGTGCATTGAGTGTTAGCAAATTTGCTGTAACTGTTGTCATTCTCATACTTACACTGTTCCCCATGTTTTGCTTTCTCCTGTACTCTAGTCTTGAACAGAGTGTGTTTATGTGCATTTCTTCAATCCAGAAGCAGTATGTTCCCAAAGGAACAGTTTGGGCTAAAATGTTGGCTTTGATGCCCTTAAATTTCCTCGTCATACTCTTTACTCACTTTAATCTGTTAAATACACACATGGCAGAGAGAGAAACACCATGCATGTCTGTGATATGGGCATATGAACACTGTGTGGTCTCGTCCTAATAGAGTTTCCTGGCTGCTGCTGTGTTGATTAAATCAGACTCAGGGAGTGGAAAAAAAGCTCCAATACTGCTTAAATGATGGATTTGAAGCTCATCATCTCTTTATTCAAGATTAATCCCACAAGCAAACACCGACAGCTTGTAACCAAATAAAAAAAAAACTCCATTGTAACTCACAATTGCCATTTGCATTTTATTATTATAAGGAAATGGCATTGTTCATAATATTTACATTACCGTGGTCTCTGTGGTCAACTGTCAAAACATTTTTTTTTACAACAGCTAAATTAATATTTATAGTTCGACCTCTGAGACTAATTTCAATGAATCAAACTGGTAGAAGTTTTTATGGGCTCCCCAGCCCCAGTAATTCTCACATGAAGGTCTCAGACACGCCTGTAGGAGTCAGTAAAAGCCCCTTCTTCCTCAAACTTCATTTCCTCCTTGACCAACCAGAAAACTGTGCACAATTCATCATCAAACAGAGACACAGCGGGGACCGAAAGTTGTCAGGAAGAGAGGTCCGATTTTGGGGAAATCCCAGATACTTTTTTTGGCAGGACAGAGGCGGAATAAAACACTAAAATAGCTCCGACCGGAAAGTTTGGTTCTCAAGCTGCTGTATTGAAGTTGCGTGCCAGTGTTTTCTCTCCTCCAGTTTTTGCTCGTCCTTTCCCTGTCGTCCGACAGGTTGCAGCCGCTGAACAGAAAAGTAACTTCAGGGGAGGTTTACCGGGTAAGAGACGGGTTTTCCTTCAGGATGTGTAGCCTATTGATTGCAGTGTTTGTTTCAAGCCCATATTCAGCGTAACGTGATGACATCGTAGTCTATTGTGGCGTCCAACTTTACTGTGTGATGCATCCAACGATAACATGCTGTTAGTGAGCTTTATACTCCCTGCTAGAACGTTTTACATCTGCCTGATTGAATACGTAAAAATGAAACAACCCCAATATAATGTCCTTATAATGAGCAGGCAGCCGGTTGCATAGTGACCTTATGGTATTTTTAGCTGCAGTGGGAATATTCCTATAATATTACTGTACTGTAAGTTGTTAAAGAGTGTCTGTAAAGCTGACTTATAGGGTGTTTAGTGGTTTTAATATCCTTCATGAACTCCTGTTAGGACTATAATATTAGCATTACAATTATTTTTATGACCATAGGCTACTTATTTTTGGCAGGCAATCTTGAGTTTGTCCCACAAAGAAATCAGTTTACTTGTTCATTCTGTCTATTTTGCTGTGCAAAAAAAGGTATGATGTCTGCATAAAAGCCCTTCATTAAAAAATAAAAGTTACTTGCTCCTGTTATATGCGGTATAAATGAAATGCATTCTGAGGTGACACATTTTTCGGTAGAGTTACATTTTAAGTTGATCACATAAGCCTGAAGAAATGTCAAGAATCAAAGCATAAATTCTGAGTCCCCTCGGAGGCAACAGCTGAATGAGGTCCTGCTCTGATCCATGTGAGCAACACGCCGCATTCAACAATATGCTCATCACTGGAGTTCATCGTGTGCATTGTACAGCTCATGTGTGTATGTGTGTGTTTGAACACCAGACACTCTGATGATGAGCCTAATCACTGTGATTGTGTTTGTTTGTAACTGAGGATCACCTAGGGTGGCTGGAAATGTGAATTTAAACCTGATCACTGAGGAGTAAAGCTTTTTCCACCTGCAGACCTCAGTGCTGCCAGTGATGTTGTTTCTAGTCTGGATTTCGATTTCTTCGGCGTTAGCCTCTGTGTTTAAGAGCAGAGTGGTGACTGAAAGTGAGAAGTGAATGACGTTTTTGTGGTGCATCCCATTCGTTGATGAATCTACCAGATGCGGAGGAAGCTCACTTCAACAGCAGTTTACTTGTTTTTCACCGTATAGCTTGTTGACTGCTATGGGTTGTAGTTGTCTTTAAGAAAAACAACCCAAAAAACAAAGTTGCAAATCCAGGCCTGGTTGTATTGTAGATACTGCAAAGCTACATGATTCAACGTCAAGTTTTTATTCTTTGCTTATCTTTGATTGTCGAAAATAGGCAGTCTGTCTTTAATTAATCACATGCTTTAGTCAAGGCTGAATGACTTTCACTCCCCTGTGGGAAATGCTGAATTATGAAAGAAAGACCCAACATAGAAGTCATGTGGATCAAGTCTATTCTGGTGTGTGGAAAGTCTTGCACCGTCTGACCCCACATTCCTGCTTCTCTCGTGGCATGGGGCCAGTGACACTGTTAAGAAGAAATATGTACATTTTCTACTTAATTTCACTCTTGTGGTTAATTGTTTTCACCAACTTTGGATAGTGTGTTTTCTCTTTGGCTGCCCTCTTAACCATTTACCACAATCTATTTCATTACAAACAAGGGCTTATAGTGGATTAGATATTGTGATAAGTGTTGGACTCATTTCCCAAATGTATTTGCCATAACCACCAGCAAGCTACACTCAAAGGAGGATAAAATGAGTGGTTTGAGGACTCAGCCGCATCATTGTGTTCAGCTCTTCAGTGAGGCCTCGGTTTACATAATGAAACCAACATACAGTTACTGACATCAAAGGTTACTATCAACAGCTGACTTTCTCTATGACTATTTTGAATCAGTAACAATCGTAACCTCTGTCAAGAGATTTTCCTCTGGAACCCACTGGCTGATTCTCCCTGCTGTGGTAAACAAAAGCGGCAATGTGAGCCTCCAACTGTGTTTACTTCCTCAGCTTTCTCTGTCCCGCACAGTTGCCACAGAGCTCGGCTCTCTGTTCTGTCCCTTCATGAAAGTTCCTATTCTCTGGGACGAGGGGGCACGACCGTCCGTGCTGGGCTGATCTCATTCCACCCGGCCTCACAATGGATGAGCTGTGCTGCAATATCAACATTTATTCCACTACCCCTCCCCCCCTTTTGTTTTCTGCCACTTTCATGACTTCCCTCTGGGTCAATCAGCAACAGGAAGAGCAAGGCGGTGCACCGCTGTCTTTGTCTGTGTGAGATATCACTGGTTGTGTGCTGCTGACCAGCGGGTGCCATGACTCACTCTGACTTTGCATCTTGTGTTAGACACGCCTGTACTATAGCCCTTATTTAAGGCTTACAGAATAAGGCTACCCGTTTTTTTTGTGCCCTGCTCAAGTTGTGCATTCATGAGAAACAGATCAGATATCTAACTCCCGAAAGTATATGCACTGCAAGCAGCACATTCTGTGCCTATATTTTGACTTTGCCATGTGAATGGCAGGCGGTTGTTTACAGTCAAGTCTATTTCCGAGCCAGGATCCTGCCTGCTCGGGCTGAAGGTGCAGCAGATTTCTCTTACCAAAACTGAATTCTTGCCTGAATTTCATATTAATTTCCTGTGGGAGGCTTTTGTATCCCCAGCTTGGAAACATCTCGCCATGGAAGAGATGATCTGTAAGACAATAAAAGAGCCGCTGACAAATTGCGGTAGACCCTCTTGCAGAGTTTGAACCTATCATACCGTACCTTATGTAGCTGTTGAATTTGACCACCATAAACTCACTGTACATGCCATCCATACATGTCATTTTTGTAGTAAATGACCACATGGAAATGAGGTCCTGACTGCTGTTGTCTGCTCTGCTTTCACACTGTATCATGCAGTTTTGTTTCAGTGCAGAGTGGGATTTGTAATGTCGGACTTGTTGACTTTAGCTGGCAGGGCTTCCTCTCCTGGCGGCCTGTGTAGCTGTAGCCTGTGTCGGTCGCCTTTGTCTGTGTTGGTAAGCTGTCAGGAGCTACCAATGGTGGAGACATAAAGAGCTTCACTTGTCAAATGTTTCTAAGATGATGTACCTACGACTGTGATGTTGGGCAAAATGTAATTTCAGTTCATTTAATGGCTTTTGTATAAGTTCCATGATAAAAAATGGTAAAACATGGCAACAAATAATTATGTCAATTACACCAATAACCTATTATACTGCAATAGATAACTTAACATCCATTATTTTATGGGACAAATTGATCCACATAAAGGTAAATATCAACAGTGTGTTGTGTGGAGAGTCTACAGCCATGCTAGCGGCTCTGTGAGGCTGTACTTAGGCACAGTGGTGCTTTGAGCTAAATGCTAACGTAACAGCATGCTAACACGCTCACTGTGACAAATGCTAACACTCTGATGTTAAGCAAGTATACTGTAATGTGGAGCATGTTCACTATCTTAGTTTATTTTATGTCTGTGCAACTTTTTCGGTACAAAACAAAATCAGGAATTTGGTACAGACATCCCACAACACATTAGTGTGTCCACATGATCCTCAGTGGAAAAGTCTAAGGATATCAGGGAGGAAAAGACAGGCTAACTAGTATTTTAGACAGCTCAAAGCGAAAATGAATCAAATTGACCCGCAACATACTAGGAAGATTAAAATAAGGTAATGTTTGCACCTGTGTGTGTGGCTGTTTGTCTGTCTTGTGCGTTTTTATGACAAAATGTGAACTTCCCCTTGTGGCGAGCTTTTCCTGCCCGTCATTTCGGATAATGTTGCACTGGGTCATTTGTGTTTACAGTATTAAAGAAAGTGGCCGGGGGCAACACATTTCTCTTCACCCCTAGCTTAATTATGCAAATGTTGAGTAATGGTGAAGCTCAGATTGCAACGACAACTCTCCACCAACTTTTTACTTTTCTGTCATTTTGTATTTTTTAGACTCTTAGGTTTTGCAGGACTGAATGATTTTCTGAAGCAAGAGGAGAAAGCAAGCACCTGGCTGTAATTAATGACATTTTTGTGTCATTGAATCACATCAATTCCTGTAGATATGGTCCATATCCACACCCCATGAATCAATTTCAGTCAAAACCAGTGTTGTAGGTCATAGTGTGACTGTCACAGCTGAGCTGAGAGCTGTAGTGTAGAGTTTCCTTTTGGAGAGAATGGGTCATATTACTCTAGCCATATATTATGTGTGTTGGGATGGTGTTGATTTTACTTGTCATTGGCTCCTTTAAATTCGGAAAGGATTTCTGTTTCATTTGACTAGCCATATGTATTTGACTCTTGTAGCCTGTTAAAAATACTCTTAATGTCTATGTTTGTAGCCGGTCCAGGAATGGGTGGATCTCATTATCCTGCTCCAGACCATTTTGGCCATTATGTGAGAGACATGGTTCCAGTGACTATAGACAGGACTTTGATCATGGAATATCTGAGAAATACTGTATGTATGTAATGTCTCAGCTTTCAGCATTTTAACTGTATAACTGCACTGTATAAAATGTGACAGTTCATTCAGTGCAAGTGATGTCATGTTTTGGGGAAAGGGACAAAGCACAGGGGTCTCAGCTGTTCAGTTCAGATCTTTTGCCATTTAGAATATATTACATTAGATTACACTCTGTTGTTTTTGGAGATTTCTCTGGAATTTGTTTGTCATCACAGGCATCGTCTGTTTCACATAAAAGGGGAACAAATATACATCAAATGCACACAATTTAGTGTCTGAAATGCAAAGATACGTGTCCACCAGCTCAGTGCATTAACCTTAAAACACATTTAAGGCACATGGAGGAAACAATGTGTTCTGTAGCCTGTAACATCTAACCTGTGGAACCCTCTACTGTCTAATAGAAGGCATAAGATAATAATCCTGACAATGTACTTTACAATACAATGTAATCAAATACAACACCTCAAACTGCAGCCTTAAAAATGACCATAAAGTTGAGTCAACAACCTTTTGACACCTTTTTAAAGAAAGGTTTGTTTTGGAAGGATTACACTATTGTTAGGTGTGACAGAGGCTGGCATCAATCATAGCCATTCAGATTTGCTCCTCTAATCCTCTTTCAAGGCAACACTCTCCTGAATACAAGAGACTGTTTTGTAATGTCACAAGAAGAACTGCAAGGTGCTAATACTGTATTTGAGATTCCATGTATGCCACCAAAGGCGAATGATGTCCTTTTTTTATGTTTGATTGTTGTTTGTGTAGACGGTCCGCATGTCTTCTGCACATTCAGCTGCACCTTATCATGTTGGTAATGTCTCTCTCTGTTGCAATGCTTCAGGTGCAATATTTGGGAGACCTGCATGGCTGTCACAACCTGTTGCAAGAGACAGTGCCATCCATTTGTTATGTCCTGACAATTTCTGAATGTGGATCTGTGGGAAGAGTAGTTCTGAAGTGGAGAGAGAACTTTAAAATATCCTGAAGGTCTTGTGAACTGCTATGTGAGCTCATGCTTGTTCTCCTGGATCCCGTATTCTGATGATTAGCAATGTGGCTATTTTGCATCATGCTGTGTAAAATACCCTGCCCTGGGCCCAAACATTTCTGTAAATAGTTTTCTATCCTTTGAGATGCGTCTGCAAGTAAGGGCTGCATACTGTAAGTTTAAAAGAAAAAAACAACAATTTAAACCAGACCCCTCAAATTAAAGGCTGCAGATGAAAGACCTACCTGTATGACCACCCATGGATAGCCAACGAGATTTGATCAAACCAGTAATCCTTGACACCAAAATTACTGCCACACTTTTCTCTCTACCTCCCTTCACATTTAAGTCCAGTTGCTCTAATGGTTGGTCATCAAAATGCCAAAAGTGCAAAGGACGGTAAAAGCGCCTGTGCTTGTTGGATGAAAATATCCCATTTGACTGTATGCCATGCCAAGTATAATGTACAATACGATTCCAGAAAGAAGAGTCAATGGAGTTCGTATTAATACCAACCATTATTACCAAGGATGTTGCGTTTATTTTTCTTAATAAATGACCCCATACACAAAATGTTATAAATAATATAACCTGCTGTCAACCTGTTGTTATAAAACATCAAACATCTTTGGATTTCTCTTGGAGAAGCACTCTGCGTTGCAAGAACCTAAACGTTCTCTGAGAGAATTCAACGGCACATTTCCTGTTCTGCCACCTTTGTTGGCACAGCTTCGAGTGGAGGCCCCTGCTGTCCTGTTTGGTCTGGTCTCCTAAATGCTTGTTGGTACAATAAAAAAATATCCTGGAAGAGTAATTTGTTACCAGCTTTGAGCCTGCTGTGATGAATTGTACACAAGGGAGCCTCATTGGCAAGGCAGAGCCAGCTCTTCTCCCGTCTCATGCCAATGCTCTAATCAAAAGCACCTTTGTGACTCACTACAGAGCCTGGTGCCTCTTGGATTGAAACCTCACCATGGCATTTGCACTCTTTAAACATGATCCTCTCTGCTTTAGATGCTTATTGGTCACTTCATTGGTGATATGCAGTTTTAAAACCAGCTCTTCCTTTCATCTGTGGTGAAATTTAGGGAAGAGGTCAGCAATGAGTGATGCATCCATTTTTTACTAAACATGTCTGGAACTCATTACATTTAAAAAGCTTGTTTGTGGGAATACTGCTCCTTTTCGTCCCACATGCGATGGATTTGGAGAGGATGATGGATTGGACTGACTCCATTCATCATCCATTCATCAAGCTTTTGTGGAGATGGGTAAAGTTAAAATGACTCTTAACCACAAATTCCAATAATCCAATTAAGCTCTATGCATGCTCAAACTTTTAGTAGACTACTAAATGACGCTTTTGCTGCAAAAGCAAGTGCTAAAGTGAAATTCTTTGGTCTTCCTGGTCTAAACCCAAGTGTGTGGTAAAAACCTTTAACATTACTTCTCTATATTAACCTGCCAACACACTGAACACTGAGGAAAACATTTCCCTCTGCTGCCAAATGTTCTGTTTTAATGATATACAGTATTTAAAGATAAAACATGGACATTGGATGTAGTTATTTCAGGACATCTGGAGCCACACAACATTGAAGGCTGCATTTTCTCTGGCCACTCTATACCGTCAGTGGAATATAGTCTTCCGTCTCATGGGTCATTTGCTTTTCAATTTCACTCTGATTTGTATTCATGTCATGTTATGACAAGCTGAACATGTGTTGAAATCATACATGCTTCTGCGCCTTTTTGCCGGTTGACTGCCTCTGACAAGTTGGTGGTATGGTGCAATCATGTACTCATCAAGGCTCTTTAGATCAGATCTTAAACAGGCTTTCTTCTTCCTCTTACTATTGGTATGCTTTTAGTCATACTAGCAGCGGGGTTTAAGAGATGGCAGTGTCAGTTGGTTGGTCTTCCACTTTTGCCCAGACTGAAATATATGTACAACTACTGATGGGATTGCCATGACATTTAGTACAGGCATGCATGGTTACCAGAGGACGAATCCTGCTAACTTTGGTGATCCTCTGACATTTCCTCTAGCGCCACCATCAGGTTGACATTTTTTGCCTTTCGTTAACTATCTTGACAATTGTTGGATGGATTACCATGAAATTTGGTACAGATATCCATGGTGCCAAGAAGATCAATTCTAATGACTGCTGATCCTCTGACTTTTCATCTAGCGCCACCATCAGGTCAGAATTTCAATTTGTCTAATTCTTTGCTTTATGGCCAAATTCCTGCAAAACTAATGATCCATCAACCTCAGCTGTACTTTATGTGTTGTACTAATTAGCATGCTAACATGCTAAACAAAGATGGTGAACATGGTAAACATTATACCTGCTTAACATCAGCATGTCACTGTGAGCATGTTAGCATTTAGCTCAAAGCACTGTTTTGCTTAAGTACAGAGCCGCTAGCTGCTATGTCTTGTTAGTTGATGTGTGCCTGTTTTCTCTGACTTTCCCAGCTGAAAATGGATGTCCTTTTGTGACCCCTAAAAGTAGATGATTGATGATTGGACCAATCATCTACTTGTGTCTTCAAAGGTTTCTGTGTAAGAAGTATTGTAACAGACATAACTCATTCTAATCATTTTCTAGTGTTTTTGTCTACACGTGTATGTTTTTGATAAACAGACACAAAAAGATTGCAAGCGTGAAACAGAGAATCTGAGACCAACAAACAGTGAAAGTGAAAGAATCTGAGAGTTTCATGAGTGACATGTTTATTTACCCAGTGGCGGGCTGCAAGCAGATCCTTTGGCAAAGTTATTCCTGAGCTCGCACGTCCTGTAGCCTCTGACCTCAGGGACAGGAGACAACGTTTGACAAGTATGACGCTCCAAAGAGTAGGCGACAGTTTAACCTTTTAATGTCAAAAAACTGGGCTTGGTGTGGATGTTTGATAGGTGTGATATTTTCACCTTGTCATTACATTTGACATGTTTTGACATTTTCTGAAAAAGAAAACATTAGGAAATGAATATATAAATATATTTCCCCAAGATTAACTTCAGTTTATATTTATCTATGTCCTGTTATTTCAAGACAATTTCCCAATTTCCTGCTGTTAATTTTATTTACACAAAATCCTACTCAAAGCATTTCATGTTTATATAAAAAGAGTGAAGTATTTTTGTTGTGGTCCACTAACTGCATAATAGGCCAAACTGATTTTCTAGGTCTTGGCCTCGAAATACTTTGGAAATAAATTTGTGAATAGCATATCTCCTGACTAAATTTTCGTTTATGTGTGATTGGGTTTTGGATGTTGATGATGGAGCCATTAAATGTTCTTGAAAAAGTTTGAGCACAGTGAGAGAAACTAGCCATTGAAAAGAAGTAGTTAATTCCATGATTGAATGTCAATTGGATTATTTTAAACCTCCAACAAGCCTTACCCTCTCTTTGTATGAATCCTGCTTTTGCAGGAGCTTTTTAGCGCAGACAACAGAAAGTAGACACCCATGCACAGTGTGAACGGTTAGTTTGAATCAGGGAAGGAAACATCATGGCAGAAGCGGAGCAAGAGTTAAGGAGAGGTGTCCAACAAGTTCTTTTAACACTTGCTCAGTATGTGGAGGAACATTTCAAACCAGACTGTGTTTTGAGGATGGTGGAAGATGTCATGGAGAGTCTTGGGCAAATGTCTGCGCTGACTAATACACTGACAGACATGACATCCGTTGCCACTGTTGCAGATTATGGCATGTAGGAAAAAAAGTTCTCAGCAAATCAGAAATAGACCTCTCCATGCAGAAGACCAGATAATGGCCGGAACACCGGCGCACACATTAAGGAGCAAATCATTTTCTTCCTTTCTAAAAGCTTCCTGCGCATACAAATGTCTAAAAATATCTGTGACATTCTTTTGTATTTATTTACAGATTGTTTGCACTAATCGCGTGTTACGCTCTGATCAGGTCACTTTCGCTTTGGGGATTTTGAGACTATATTAACGCTGTTCAGCTACACAGATTCGTGCATGCTGCGTTTACGTACCGGTGGAAAACTGGGATATCTGGGCTTTCGGCGAATTTGTGATTAATTTGGGAAAAGTGGGAAAGACGTTTTTCTAAAAATAGATACAGGCATCGACACAGTCACCTATGCCGCAGCCCTCGCTTTAAGCGTCCTGAGATCGCCATCGCAACCAGAGCCTCACGCACGGGAATATCACCAGTTAATTCAACATCAGTTAAACNAGCTACACAGATTTGTAAATGCATGCTGCGTTTAAGTGCTGGTGGAAAACTGGGACATCTGGGCTTTCGGTGAATTTGTGTTTAATTTCAAAGTGGGAAAGACATTTTTCTAAAAATAGGTACAGGCATCGACACAGTTACCTATGCCGCAGCCCTCGCTTTAAGCGTCCTGAGATCGCCATCGCAACCAGAGCCTCACGCACGGGAATATCACCAGTTAATTCAACATCAGTTAAACCGGAACACATGGTCTGGTTTGAAATGTTCCTCCACATACTGAGCAAGTGTTAAAAGAACTTGTTGGACGCCTCTCCTTAAATCTTGCTCCACTTCTGCCATGATGTTTCCTTCCCCGATTCAAGCTAACCGTTCACGCTGTGCATGGGTGTCTACTTTGTGTTGTCTGTGCTAAAAAGCTCCTGCCAAAGCAGGATTCATGAGTGCATGAATTGATTACTCAGCCTGGGCAGGAAGGCTCGCCCAAAGCCAGTTGATTGACAGCTTGGCCCTTCAAGGAATAGCAAAAGCAATGTGGGAAAAGCAAATGCAAAAGCAAATTGGGAAAAACAAAAGGGTAAAACAAAAGCAAAAGGGGAAAAGCAAAAGGAAAAATAATAATTTGTCTTTATATATCCACATTTATTTATTCTTTTATTTATTTCTCTTTATATTTCCACATGTATTGTCTTATTCTTTCCCAGATTTATTCTTTTTTATGGCACTCCTATGACTCCATAGGTATGTTGTTGTAGTGTTCAAAATGAAAAAGGGGATATCTCAGTTTCTTTTATTTGTAGGAATGCATTAAAATCTCAGAGTGAGTGCTATTTTGAGAAATAGTGAAGCCTTTCGATTGAGGGCAATGAGTATTGTGTTGAATAACTGGCACTTGTTACATTGTTGTTAAAAAATGAGGTTCTTCAGCCAAGCATGCAGGGATACCACATACAAAAACCAGATGTAGCACAGCAAATTGCACTCTTAATGCTCAAGCTAGACAATCTCTCAGCGTGTTGTTGTGCTGAGGGGAATGGAAATTACAAAATCTTGAATATTGTCAACCTGTTAAAATCAGCTTGAGCCTTTTGCCTTTTTACCAAGGACATTTAGAACATCTTTATGCCATACTCAGTTATGCTGGATGGTTATAAATGCTTGGCTTGGCAAACAATGCAACTCTCTCTCTCAATAAAATAAGAACATTTTAGTGCATATTGTTGAAAACTGCACTAAGCAACTTTGTACACTGTTGGCTGCAAATAGACCATGAATTGTGAAAAATGATGTAACATAATTCCAATCAACTGCACACAGCTCAATCAGGGTGATTTAAAAGATCTAATCCTGATAATTCCAACTTTCTTGGCTGCAGTTTAGGACTTTTCTTAATTAAGAGGGGTGGGATACTGTCTCTGTTGCAGTGCAGTGACATTGGGTAAAATAAGTGGTGCATTTTTCCACAAAATTTGTTATCAATATCTATATCTATTCAAAATCACATAGTTTACCTTTGACCACAAGAGGGTGTCAAAGCAATATCCTTGATGACCAGTACCCCTCCCTTTTTAAATTAAAGAGCTAGCTAATACTTTCAAGCAAGCTAAGCTAAGTTTTACAGGTTGACAGGAAAAGCTTAGTGCTCCACAGGCCCCGATTCACAGCTTTTAAGAAGGTAAGCATTGAATATTACTGTAATATGTTTAGCTAAAGGTTTAATTGCAAGAGTTCAACTGTTGTTACCTAGCTAGTTGCAATGTTTGGGATCCCACGTGGTGGTCCCGAACAGGGCTAAGTTACCTAGCTAGCAGCTGAGTGAGCAGAGTGGTGTTGCGTTACAGACACTGGCTAGACAGAAAGTTTAATGTTATTAAAGAGTCAGGTTTGATTTTGTGTGGCTTTGAGTGGCTAACTCATAATAAATGTTTTTTTAATGACAGACTTGTCACAATAGGAAATGCACAGGTGTAATTAATAACATTAAAAGTGGTTCCACTCTATGAGTGCCCCAGTAAGCCATGGCCGTTAGCAAGCATGTATGACGTGTAACTGGAATACATATAGAGTGCAGCCATCGTTAATGTTATTAATTACCACTGTGTTCATCGTGCTATGGCATGTCAAAATGCTGTGAAAAATGCCCATTGGCTACACCTGACAAAATCTTCCAACAACAGGTATTATTTCTAAATTTTCTAAATAATTTCTAAATTAAGAATTAAGATTACCATCTTTGGTTCTATTGAAGGGGACAAATACTAGCATACTTTAAACTGCCATGTAAACAAACATTGAATTGAGCAAAATAACACTGAAATTCATGTGAAGGTAAGCTTAAGACTACACCAACTATGACTTAATCTTTTGTTTAATTTACATTGCCAGAACTGTTTATGCAATTAACTGGAATTAATTGAGAGTCCTTTAGTCAGTCACAACAAGTCCGCTGAACATTTGTTGACAGACGAGCATACAACATATATGGAGAATAAAGTTTACAATAACAAATAGGAAATTCCTCAATTGCTTATTAACTCAACACATCTAACTATGGTTGAAATAATTAGTTGCTAGACAGAAATGTTAATTATACAAATATAAACTATTTCGATAAACATTTGTGCCATTTTTTAAACAAAATGACCAAACTTTGCTTCTCAATTGTGAGAATTTTCTGCTTTTCTTTGTGTTATGTGATGGTAATCTGAAATATCTGGGTTCTGGACATACTGTATAAATCCATGAAGAATTCCTTTGCATGATTTGAAAGGCTAGAGTTACACATGCCTGTAGGCTGCTGGTGTTGCTGACAGGCGTGTGATTCACACACAGGAGGTTCTTGTTCTTCCAGTCCTGGCCCACTAACTGCTTGGCATTTGCTGAACTGACGCAGTCTGCTTGACCCATGAACCCGCTTCCCTCCTTCTCTCTTTGCCTTCTCTCCAAACACCACTGGAGGGCGGTAACAGGGGACCTCTCTGCTCCTGAACTGAGCTTGTTTGACACCTGCATTCACATATTTTGAGAGATCCCTTTTAACATGCAAATCAGATGGACCCCACGGATGAATAGACTGGCTTATACTCAGCTCACTCAGAAAGCAGCTTTCAGGTTCACAACTGGGACTACAAATGGGACACCAGTGACCTGTGTGAATGTATAGTGTGGGTGTGAGGACACTTGATGAAGTATAGGTGAGATTTTAAGATCTGTATTGTCCTTTCGAACAGAAGACTAAATGGGAGCCACATCAGGACACGCAATGTGGTCACTGGTTTCTGCCTGAACTGTGTGAAAGCTCTGGATGGAGAGATTTCACAGGCTTGTTTCCATGAGTATTGTTCTTCTTTTAGACACTGTGGTTTGGAGTGATATCCCATGTTTCTTAATGACCACACTGACTAATCTCTGAGCTCACTGACTGAAGCTCTCAGCTGTGGAAGTGCTGCTGGTCCAAGTTCGGACTGATGCAGCCCATGTGGGATGAGACTGTATGTTGACATCTTTCTCACATTGTGTCACTTGGGTTTCTTCCCAGGAAGATGTAATTGTACATGCAGCCTGATATAGCTCTCTGAAGAATCTAGACTGACTGCTGCTCTTCGTGTTTGAGTTTCTGGGGATTGCCCATAAGCATGAAATTGGCTCCATGACAGGCAGGCCTGTCTAATTGTATATTAGAGATGTTTGATTTCCATTATGACCGTGAAGCAGTACATGGTTGACTGTCACACATAAAATATCCTCTTAATATTTTTCCTCCATCTCTGTGTACAGAGCACATATTGATCCTTCCCAATGAATACATTCATACGGACAAATGGTGTTCGAAGGCAAATCCAGCACTGGCAAGGCAATTCGTTTGGGTTGACAGTTAGCAATATTTCATATATATCTCACGACGACTAATTCACAGTAGGAGTACCGTTCATATACAGTGAGTGGATGTATGATGTTTACAGCTGTTTTCACAAAGCTCTATTTCCCAATCAAATCCCTATAAACAATCAAAGGACATAACTGGTCTCATGAAAGATGCAGTACTGTGCTGAATCATATCCAGGTTTTGCACAATAGTTCCCCTGTCAAACCCAGTTTCCACTGGCAACTGAGGTTTGTTCTGATGATTGGGTTTGTGGTAGAGTCAGGTGCTGTTAGCCTCAGGCAGTGATTGAGGCGTAATACTGAGACACAGGCTGAAGAGATCCTTTCAGCGTCCCTGTCCCCCCTGGGTAATCAGTGCGTGGTAATAATGACTTAAGGAGGACTTGACTCGAGATTTGGCTCCTCTTCACTCAGGGTAACTGTTAATGTCCTGCTAAATCAATAGCAGTTTGCATCACTGTGTGCAAACATGTTCCCATTTACTTCCTAGGCTCAGTATTTAATATATATGTAATACATTCATGCTTCTATTGAATCTTTGGAAAGGAAAACAAAAACAGATACTGTATCTAGATTCTGAAGCACTTTTTTGTGCTACACACACAATGTACTTTTTTATTTTTCATATTGGCCATATAGCCAGGCAGTATCTGTGATAAGCCTTTGTCGACTGAAATGGGCTCTTCCTTTATGTAAACGGACTCTTACTTACATAGCTCTTTTCAACTGTTGTAACGGTTCCCAAAGCGCTGTAACAGTAATCTAAGCTCTAACAGTAGTCTAATTCACCCATTCACACACCAATGGGGACACAGCTGCCATGCTGGCCTCCACCGGGGGCAACTTAGGGTTCAGTGTCTTGCCCAAGGACACTTCGACATGTGGACAGGAGGAGCCGGGATCGAACCACCAACCCTGGGGTTAATGGACAACCGCACTACCCTCTGTACCACAGCCGCCCTTTTTTTTTGTATATATTATATTGTGTATATTATGTATACTGTCAGTCAGGTAGTCTGGACAATTTTTTCAACTGTTTTTCCACAAGAATTTGGGCATATTATTTTATTCAGACATTATTCAGACATGTTCAGACATATTATTTTATTCAGACATGTTCTTCGCATTAAGGTTCATTGCTGTTTCAAATTTGGTCATTTTATTAATTTTTTTAATAGTAAATACTGGGAATTAACCCTAAAACATCTTAGATTGATCAGATATGAATCTCTAAATTTCTTTTTACAATATAATTCACTTTGTGTTTGATCTAATATAGCGGCTACTATTTTATGATATGAGTGCTATTGAGCATTATACAGATGACCATAATACTGAACAATGAGGACATTTTAACATGAAAATGAAAAAAAGACATATTTATACTACACTAAAACAAATCATCAATCAAAAAAATATGGTTACTCTACTTTGTTGAAATCCACATAGTAGTTTCTGTTTGGCATTTCAATAGACTGTAACAGATTGCAATGAGAGAACATTGCCATTACATTTTTTTGCTTTGCTATAAAATATGAGCTTAAAAATATCACTTTGCTACACATGTGTGGGAAGTTTGGAAAGCAATTTAATAATCATCATTAACCACCAGAATCTGTAGCTAATCATTTAGTTTTGAACACTAATTTGTGGGTAAATTTCCAAGTTGTTTAGTCATGAGGTCATTGAGTCATCAAGATAAAGAGCTCGTATTAACAAAGATGCTAGCAACATGGTTGGACAGAAAGATGCGAAAGAGGGGAGAACAACAATCACTCAACACTCACAATTTTATAGTAAAGGTATCTGTCAAGTTTTTTTTTTCCTTTTCACATTTTTTTGTTTTACTAGTTTAACAGCTGATAATTTGTGTGTGTGCACGTATGTGTGTGTGTGTATATATATATATATATATATATATATATATAAAACCAAAATGAGAACAGGTATCAAACATGCATATTAGCACAACAACCTAGGGGATCTGAACTTATGTTATGTTACTATGCAGATGTCTAGACCAGCCAGTGAGCGCTTTAGGAGGCGTGTTGATCAATAACAGCTGTGTGAACGTTCTCTTTGTGCTGCGCTACCTTGTTGGACAAAAGTCGGATCCTGAAGTCCTTGATAGAAACATTGTAGTGACGCACCAGTATGACCAACCTGGTCGCCGTAATGTCAGTCTGCCTTGAGGCTGACGGGTCTGTGATTTCTTACAGAGGTCATGAGTGGCTTGGGGCATCAATTAGGTATTTCCTGTTCAGCAGCCTGACCTGCTGCGACCCCCATCTTGTGTTTGACACGCTGAGTATGTAAGTAAAGCTGCTGCAGCATGCCATCCTAAAGGCCACATGTATTGAGCTGCAAGTGCTATTGCTGAAGTTAGTAATCTAATTTCTCTGGTTGCACTCTCGGCATCATGATCAATTATTTATGGAAAGAAAGTTCCCAGTAACTGGTGTAAGTTGTATGCCACTCGTGTGAGTGCTCAAAGCTGCCAAAACCTTTCAGTGATTGATCACCGCCACATTTGTGTTGGTGTTTATCCAAAAGCCGTGTGTGTGTGTCCAAGCCCCTTCTGTTGGCGTTGACTGAGTGTCATTACGATGGAATGCCTGGCTACTTGAAAAAAAGCTTCAACTGCTGCTTGAGGTAAATGGTGAAATGAAATAAAATTTCATTTTGTTTTTTCTTCATTGATTTTATCCTTATTGTTTTGAATGTCCTTCTAATGTTTTTCTTTGCCCATGTAAAGCACTTTGAATTACCTCTGTGTTTGAAATGTGCTATAGATATAAAGCTGCCTTGCCTTACCTTGAGTGTAAATCAATGTTTTGTGCTTCCTTTATAGCTCTCCATCTTGTACGGACGAACACACACTCAAATGCACCAACAAAAATTTTTTTTTAGCAGTGTGGTCATACTAGAGCTATTTCACAAATTACATTTATGGCCCTTATGCTGCTATGATGTCACATAGCCCATACAGTAGCTCTCCATGTGATCATATTTGACAATCTGATCAGGGTGCCAGCCTGGAAGAATATAAATAGAGTTTTATCTCGCCTGATTCAGTCTTCCTGTTTGGAACGTGGACTTCTCCTGAGGCTACAGAGCTGTCTGGCTCAGTCTGGCTGCACCGCAGTACTTTCTCAGGGTAAAATTTCAGTCCTAATAACCTCAGATGTGCAGGCAGGCCTGGGGTCACACAGGGATTCGGGCAGGCTTGGAGGCAGATAGTTTGGTAGATGGAGGGTAGGGAAGGGGGGTGAAGAGATAAACACAGTGGCTACAGAATGGTAGTTAAGCAGGGGGGGGAGAAAGGCAGGCAGGCAGATGTCTCCTCCACTGATCTGTTGTGACCACAAGACCGCATTGCAATGAAAGGCCTAGACCAGATTTACTCTATACTTGTAGGGAAGGGAATAGTGGTTAATGGGAGATACCACTTTTTTCCCCGTGTTTACCGTTTTCCTGTAGCTGTCACTATTTTACCGTTTTGATTGATCAATATATGTGTATGGGCTCCAACTTACGATTATTTTTCTTATTGATTAGACTGCCCATTATTTCTTGATTAATTGATTATTTTCTTAGTCTATAAGATATTAGAAAATAGTGAAAATGCCTATTACAATTTCCTAAAGCAAGCAAGCAACCAACAGTCCAAGCCCAAAGATTTAACGGAATAATGGAATAAATAAGCAACATAAAAAATGTATACTTTGATTGAAAAAGTCATCAAGATGTACAACTTTGGCTGGATAATAAATCGACCTAACACTAAACTCATCCTATTTTATTTTGAGGTTTAAGCTCCTTTCTTACCTCTGTATATTGGTGTGTTTGGAAAGAAAGATGTCACAGAAAAATATAGTGATATTTAGTTTCATACTCTTTGTTTCAGTTTTTTGTTTGGCCTAAGTGTTGTGAAATCTCGGCGGCAGATTCCAGTGTCACAGAGTAATTGAAAAATGAAAGATTGATGGGCAAAGCCTAAAAAAGAGGCGGGCCCCTGGGATCTGGAGAAGGGAGAAGGGAGAGGCAGTACTAAGAATATACTGAAGGAGCTTCTCACGCTCTTACCTTTATCACAAGAAGCTGAAACCTCAAGGGGATATCCCACAGACCTGCCTACTACTATACCCATTTATACGGGGGGCTAGGGGCCAGAGTGCTGTTAAAAGTATGAAATCAGTCCAACTTTACAAGCATCCCCATGTCAAACTGTTATGTCAAATGTTCTGTGAAATATTCAGCAATTAGTAAAGGTGCAACTGAAAGTCAGGCATTGATATCCAGGTGGCTATGGCTCTTCTGACGTGTGATTTGCAGAAGGTGTAATTATAGCAAGCTTTGACATGACTCACAGTGAACCTTAAGTTGAGATGTACTGTAGCTCAGCAGACAGACTGTCAGGGTCGTCCTTAACACATCACACATTTCAATGTGAGTGCCAAACTTATATCAAGTGAACATTTACAGCACACGTCCTGAGGGCAGGGTTTTCTCCTTTTTCTTGTCGTTATCTGAAGTGTCTGCTTTAGATGTTTTGACTTCAGACATGTTTTCCTTTGATACATCCATCCTCAATGTGAGATATCCAAGATGTTGCATTAATTCTCCGACAAGGGTGACTTTTAAAAGAGAAACTGTCAGCGTGGTGCTCTGTATTTTAGAGTTACGTTCTGTTGGCTTGAGCAGTAATTCAGGTCTTTGATCAATTTTGCCCCGCAGGCCCTAATGAATCGGCTCACAGATTGTAGATTAGATGTTGTTGTCAGAGGTTTGCTAAGTACTGGCTCCAAAAACAAAAGTTGAGTGTAATTCCCACTTTGTTCTTTGATGAAAAGGAAAACTTTTTTTTTTTATTGCACATGGAAGATTGAAAATGTATAAGGGAAATGTCAGTTCCTGGCCTTATTACTTGTACCCCACAACAGAAAATCAAAACTAATGACTTGTTGACTTCGCATTTGGCAAAAGCGACTGGAAAACTGAGTTTATATATGCCACGTCTCCAGCTAACATTTGCTCCTTTTTTCATTTTTTCCCTGCCTTTGCCCTTATATTTGGCTTGCCTCTTTCACTCTATGCTTCCCCTCCTGCTCGCTCCTTCTTCCTCTTTATTTTATTTTTTGCCGTTCCATAATTCTTTCCAGGCATCTGTCTTACAGCAGAACTAGACAGCATAATGTTAAGTGGAGCACCTTCCCTACCTTTGTGGTGGCATGCCCGCCTGACCAGAAATCCGATGAGTACGGCAAGTGGGAAGCCTGCAGGTTGTAGACATGCGCTGCAGCTTCAGAGACCACCGGCTTTGGTTTTGGGCTAGCTGACGTGATCGTGTGGAAGGGAGTTCCACGAGAAAGCAGACTGAGTTGGCTGTCTGGTGCAGAGCTTGTCACAGCAGACATCACGGTCTGTGGATAAGTGTGAGCTCATAGGACAGATTCTAGTCTCGTCTGCACTGTCAACCTGCAGTTTCCACATAGACACTGATTCAAGAACATCCTGCTATGCTCATTGTATGTTTACCTAATGTATGAAACAGACTGTGTTTACACAGTCTCATCTTAGCATGCCTAGGCAGTTGGACTATTTGATCTTGTGACATTACATCCATAGTGATCAGAAATAGCATCACTGGGATGCTTGGCAAGTGCTATGGCATGGACTATAATTTTCCTGACTGTTCAGTGCATACTGTCATCTCCAGTGACAAAGATTTGTCCAGATGCTAAAGTTGTGGTCAGTAGTAATGGCCCTGCCTCATTAAAAAAAGGAGGCTGTGTATAGTCATCTGGCTTTGTGTGTCATTTCTATGTGTTATCGTTGTTCTCAGTCCCTGTTTTTCTTCCTCTGTTTGACAGGCTGTCACAGGCGAGCCGGAGAGCCCGCTGCCTCTGTTTCCGACCACATCTGAGCTGGTGAGAAATTACGCCATGTTCCACCCCGCTTGGTTTGTAGTGCCAGCCTCAGGATGGCCTGATTCTGTCTTTACCCTATCAAACTGCAATAACTGCTAAGTGGTTGTTTGTTTGCAAAAGATTTCTCTCAAGTGATGTTGATGAAAACCCTTTTTCTTTAGGTCACTTCGGTTTAACACAAGTCTTTGAGAATCAAGAATGGATTGCGAATAAGGTTGAAGTCAGAAAATTCACGAAATTACGACATATTAAAGAATGAAATAGAGTGGGCCAAGTTGCACAGCCTTGGACCCCTGTAGTAGGTAGTTGTATTTCTCAGTTTGCTCAAGGGTGTTGTAATAGAATAGACAATAGCCTTTCCAGGAAACGCGCTCCTGGGACTAAATTACAGATTGTTCAGGGCTGACTTGCTGCTCTGGTATGGGTGTGCTTCCTGTCCGCCTACCTCAAAACCTTGGGGTGGGTGACTGCAGGAAATAGCCCCTTATGCTTACACACACACACACACACACACACACACACACACACACACACACACACACACACACACACACACACACACATGCTCCCAAGCAAGCCCTATGCCTTAAATTTTAGGGACATAACCTGCATGACCTTCAGTGTTGCCTATACCAGTAATTGGTTATTATTTTGGACCATAAGGGCTGCTGACACACGTGGAAAAGCAGCCAGGATTTGCTTCCAGTATGTGGTCACTAAGGTAACCAAGTGTCAGCAAGAATAGTGAGTGCCAGCAATCATTTGCCTGCTTCTTTAAGTATGCATCTTAAAGAGCCATTTTACTGTCATATCTGTGGAAGTTATGTCAAAAAAGAATTTTCAAACATAAATTTTATTGGTCATGAAAATGTAATGGTACTGCTTACTACACATGATTATGCTTTTCACACTGTAACACAACAGCAGTGGCTCAGTGGCACTTATATAAATTTGTGGAGTAAGTGTTTATGCTTGTGTGAAATGTGCGAAGATAATATTGCAAGTAGCCTTCTGTCGGTTATTTCTGAATGACACAACTGTTTGAAGAACGGAACCACTGTTAGACTGCTTGTATCTGAATAGCTGTTTTATATACAGTGCAGTTCAGCTCTAAGCTAGATTGTGCTAGCAGAGGCACATGCTTGGGTATGTTTGGAAGCACACATACACGGATAGAAAAGCTGCAGGAGAGTTTTGTGTTTTGATTCAGTGAAGCAGCTGTCATTTTATGCGTAATCTCTATTTTATAAAAGAGATCTGTCCAGTAAATCCAGTACAACATACATATGTAGACAATACATGAAATCTGCATGTATGCACTCATGTTCCTTCCAGTATCCCAACTCACAACAGTGCCAGCGAGGCATTTTGATCATTGCTGCTATGGCAGAAGAGACAAAACTCATGCTGAAGCGAGCTCCAGTATCTCCGACCAGATGGCAGTAATGTCAAGTGTTGATTCAGGGGGTGATCAGCGTAATTTTGCTATATTACTAATCTGCATAAAAGGGAAAATATCACATAGGCTATAGCAAACATCAGTTAGGCTAGGTAACACTTTGCAATGCCTAATCAGTGCTGCAGACAAAATATTACAGACACCTCAGTATAATACATTCACAAAATACATTATAGACCTGAGTCGACATAAAACAACTACAGGCGTCGTCTCAACGGTCACTGAACATTTCAACATGAAGCATTATTTATGGCAGGACTGTAGTCTTGGATGGCATTGCATCGTACAGGTGTTTCTATTTTTCTCTGTCAGATTCACGCTTAAAATGAAGGCTTAAGAGGGAAATGACATTAGCTGCTAACCTCTTTAATGCTGCCACCCTGAGGCTGAATGATGAGGTGTGCTGACATGAATAAAGAGGCACTCTGGATCATGACTATCCATGTAAAACAGGTGCCACCAGGTGCCAGCCAGCACAGAGTGTGAAAGCTGGATGCTGCTTTTCATTCTGGGTCACACTGTTCAGGATGAAGTACCCCGTCAGCAGTAAGCAGCAGTGAAGCCTCTAAGGGTCCTTTGCTCCAAAAACTCTGTGTTCCTTAAATGTTCTAAGCTCAGGTCAAACGCTTTGATCATAATCAGGCTCAGCGGCTTCGGCTTCACTTGGTCAGCTATGGCGCTGGACTGTGCAGTGTGGCAGCGACCTCTGGCAGGCACTGTGGGTCCTGCAGTCAGAATTACATCTGCCAATGTCCAGATGTATTTTTGTTTTGTTTTTTATTTGTGGCATAGTTGCAGAAGTGTTTTCATTATTTAGCTGTTTCTAATGGAGGCATAGAGACAGCTCACATAAAAGCTTCATACAGCTGCAACTGTAGAATGTTGCTCTTTTCCATTTCAATTCAATGACAGCAACATATGGGCCCTCAGTTAGCTCTGAGTAAAAGAGGAGGTGGTCCATGGAGACTGGCTGGTCTCGACAGGCTTTTTCTGGAGAGGAAAAAAGAGAAATTAATAGCCCAAGGTTGCCTCTATAAATCCCTATGAGGCAGGCTAGATGCTCAGCTTCAGGAGATGCTTTTCTTTTTGTCACGCTTATTCACTTTGCTTTTTAAATTCTGCTCACCGTTTTCTCCTGTAGAGGAGTCCAAGAAGGACAAGAGTTAATAGCCTGGTCTTTACATGCAGGCTGAATTCCTTTACTCTGCTAAATTGGCTCACTTTCTCAATTGGTCTAATAAGGGAAATCTTATTCTGCCAATTCAATGCTTTACTGAAACTACTTCTGATACTTCAGCGGGGCTCTTAAGTGTACATCTCCAGTGTAGCCCTTACAGTATGTATTGGGCAAGAACAACTCTGGATTAGTGACATGTGGTTGCTTCACCATAGTTTATAAGAGGTGTTTCTGATTGGCAATGACTGATTAATCATTTGTAAAGAATATGATGATACTGATCAGTACCTCATTGATGGGAGCATCTCTGTATGGTGCACAGCTGGTTAGGGTCAGTTGTTCATCGTCACTTTCTTCTTTACTTTCATCACTGTCATCATCAATCTTTTGCTTCTGTTGCACCTGGTTCTGCTGTACTTTTCTCGTGACATTGTCGATGAAGTTGATAAACAAGCGCTTAAAGCTAAACAGCTGAAAGTGAGAAAGTACAGCTGAACCTTGTGAAGAACAGCTGATTATACTGATTATAACAGAGCTAAAGGCAGCTGGTCTGAGCTGTCTCACCACAGTGGTATGAAAGAAACATTTTTGCTGAATTATTCATTTCATTTAACAGTTTTCTTTTATTCTAACATGATCTGGGTGTAGTTTTTTCAGTCTGTGACATTGGTGAGGATATTTTCTGCTTTCCAGTTTGAGGAGTAACAGGTTCAGCTAAAATGAAAAGTGTTGATGGGTTCAGGCAACACCCCTCAGTACAGAGTAAACCCAGAGAGCGAGAGGAAAGGGGGAGTGGGAGAAGAGAAGGGGAGGATGAAGGGAGCGGAGGTTGAAGGAGAGGGAAAAGGGCACTGTATTTCACAGCCCCAGTAATGTTCTTTCTGTAAAAACATCAAGGTTTTGCTTCACTGCGCTTCACAGCACGGCTCCCCAGCCTCTGCGTTTGATGACTGTGTTAGCAGACCACAACACCCTTGCTTCGGCACGGTCAAATGGGTTCAACGAGGATCCTGGCCTTATCAAACTACCTAATCAGACTGTAAGGAATGTGGCTGAATGTTGACTTGTCTTTATAAAAAGGTGTTTTTTGTTTGGTTGTACCAAAGATACAGTACAACTCTGTATCGCAAAGTCTGTTTGTGAGATAACATTTCAGTTTGATCTTTGAAGGTCCTTGTAATTAGTGGCACATGTTTGGATTCGTCATGGTTTAATGTTAACGGTGTTACTGTGATTTTAAATTGCTTGTCAAAGGTAGCTGTTTAAGGTCTTGTTGACCTACCAACAGGAATATCTGTGGCCTGTAGAAGCTCATGCATGTTGACCTTGAATGGAAAGGTGTATATTTTTTCGGCTGAAATTTTTATTATTTTTATGGCTTTGTAGGTACTCCATTGTGATAAATTTGGCATATTTAAACTGTCTTTCGTACAAAAATAAGGATTTCTTTGCATATATCAAGAAGTGAAAGCTGACTCGTCCTAAATAATTCTGTGTTTTCTGTCTGTTTATGTGTACATATCAGTTTGTTGATACCATCCAACTTTCTTTACTAGAGTGTGGTTAGTTTAGGACATCTGGGTCAAAGTAAGATTTCTTAGCACTGTTACCTTTTCCTCAAATTAAAACTTCTCAGTGTCCAGTCTGCACACCTACCCTCCTTCCTTTGAAATTGTCACAGTGACTCTCTACCAGCAACTCTAGATCATGAGATAATATATGTAAGTTAAGTTGCAATTCCATATCTTCAAGCGTGCCTAATGAGCTCTCAGAATGGACACAGATGAGCAGGTATTAATCTCCCAAAACTGCTCCGGCTGATTCTGGTCTTATCAAATGACTGATTGTCTTTCTCTTCCTCTGCAGCAGAAATTTAAACCGTTTGCCCTTGGAGGTGCCCTCTGCTGCTTTGACTCCAATAGGAAAGAGTGTTTGTGTGTGTCAAAAACCATTTAGCAGGAGTGATAAAAGAAACTAATATATACAACGTATAAGATGAGATAAATGGGATGCATTAAAATTGAGGAAACGTTCTCATAAAGTTTATCATGGTTAATGATGTCTCTGCTTGTAGATGAGTGCTACACTATACATTAAATTCTCTAAAACTTTTCCCAAAACTTGGGATTGGTTATAGCTTGCTTGAACTCACTGCAGCACCTGCTAGCCCAATGACTGGGCTTCATTCATTCTCTGTTGAATCAACTGAGCTAAAAGTGGTACCTCTTCCAATTTCTGCCTCTCGAAACGTTCTCTTTCTTTCACTGCCAGTGTGCCAGTTGTGATTGTTCAACATTTAGGCTCGGTCTCCTATGTGGACCTGAGTAGCATATAAAAGCCCCCAGAGTCACTGAGGAGTGACGTTTTAGTGGCTAGTGGAGAGCTCTTAACAATGCCTAAGAGCATTTCTCTGCTGCTCTCTATCTCACTGTGGTAGAGAGAGAGAGGATAAATATTCATGCAGAGTGTGTCACCGAGCCTCTTGCATACTGCCTGACACTGTTTACTATTGTGAGTTTTGCTAACCATGACCTAATTGCTACTGTCTAGTACTGTTTGTGTCATGTACTACATACCTGTCATATGTAATAACACAACACGGTATAACAGCAGAAGAGGCGTAGATTGTTGATGAATTGCAGAAATCAGTGTTGAATCCTAGTCACCTGACCAATTTATACCAATGACATAAGCTTAATTGAAGCTGACATGAGAGATAGGGTACAGCAGACACCTCATAATCAAAAGCCCGTCCTATGTTGACAATTAAAGAGGTACTGCACACTTAAAAGTGTTTTTGAGCTGTAAACTAAATGATATGACTGTACTGTGGTGTTAATATTGACATTTCTTACCAAATTTATAAAAATCTGCATTTCATGGGTTGAAAACGGCTGAACACGCCATCTACTGTTTTAAATCAGCCCTGAACCTTGCAAGGCCAATGCTGACATAGAGTCGACCAGTTAGGACCTGTCTACGTCATGAAATTTATATAAAGAAAAGACTCTAATCAGTGTCAGTCTCCCCAGTGTCCCCTGACCCACACACTACGTAGCCACAAGGCCATGCCTACTACAGTTGTTCCCTCATTTGTTGCATTTTTAAAATTTGCTGGGAGAGAGGGTTCTAGCAGAATTTGAGGGTGGAGTTACACTTTAAATTACATATGTATGTTGAAGAAGCAAGTCTCTTTAATCAGGGACGTGCATAGTCATGCAGCCTCTTATAGAGGAAGTTACTGCTCTGAATCATCTGACAAATCACTATAACTTTGCCTCAGATCAGCACTCTCATTCTGACTTAGTTATGCCCATATCTTCTGGTAGCTTTGATGGTAATAGGGTGCAAGCTGAGTTGGGAAGACGGCGTAGTAGGAGTACCATGACAACCTTATCACATATCCTGTGGCAACCGTGTTGACGTGTATCCGTCAAAGGAGAATTTAAAAGGGCCGATCTAAATATATTGTAGACAAACCACTCTAATCATCACACATAGTAGTACTGCACCCTCTGTAATTTTTCAACTCTATATTTCCATACAAATTAGTGTCCAGACATTAATTAGTTAATTGGATGATAACTGATTACTTTTATATTTAGCCATATTAGCAATATTAATGTTGAAGGAACGACAGCACTGATGAACATGTTTCCTTGCAGTGTGCGCCATCTAGTGAATTTTGAACAATATAACATGAATGGATTTTTCCAAGCATAGCTAATGGCTCATACTGCTGCTTTTCAGTGTACCTCTTTCAAGTGATTACTGCATGCTAGCAGTTTCTAAACATCTTGCTATAGTTCTGATTAAATAAGCACTGGGATACAGGCATAATTGGAAAGGTAAAACAGCTCGCAGTTAAAGAAACTCTTGAACCATCATGAACAGTGTCTCAGAAGAAATTCGATTTAAGATGCTATCCAACCCTCGAGGCTCTTAAGAAGTTGTTCAGCACCGAACCGCTAACTTCATTAAACAACACTGAGGAGAGGTCACACTTTGATCCCCCCACTGAATAGAGTGGCTCCGAGTTCTGTCAGGGTTTTGCAGTAGGTGTAACCCACAAAATCAATAGTGTTCAAATCGAAAATTTCCAAAGGTATCTTAGGAGAGAGACAGAGAGACAAAGAGATGGAGATGGCGAGAAAAAAGAGAGAGACTGGGAGGGATGGAGAGAGACAGAGGGAGAGAGAGAGAGTGTTCACTAGTGGATAATTGGAAAGCAGGGAGGTTGGGTCTGTAGTTCACATGGTGTTGAAACAAGCTGTTCCCAGCGGCCATTTATCCAGATCACCTGAGAGGTACTAGACCAGTGTCACTGACTTAAAATCAATTTTCTGATAAAATTGCTTCAAGATTATCTCTCAGTCATGGCTGTAATGAGCCCTGTGTTCCTGTTAACACCACTAGAGGTCAGTGTGACCCTGACGTGTGCACATGAAGGCAGTGAAGATGTTATGTACTGCTTGGTTGTTTGCAGCGTGCTTTATGGTCATGTCTGCAGAATGACTGCATGGTGCAAAGCTTTGGCTGTTTTTCTCCTTCAAACAAAATCTCTTGCTCTGTTTCTTCTCCTCTGTTCTGTTCCTTCCCTTGCATTTCAACCTGCAGTTCAACCTGTTTATGCAATTTGCATAAGCTGGCTTCAGAAATCTGTGCTCACCCCTGTGTATATTGAGAGAGTCAGAGTGAGCTGGCTGTTCAAAAGGAATAGCTAATGACTCCATTGCCCTCATTGACGCATGTCAGTCTATTTCAGGCTCAGCGACTAATACTCTCATACATGGCCAAGTAAGAACTGATGATCTGCATGCTGGATCGGCCATGCGACGTCAGCCTGCCCCTTGGTTAGTAAGGAATGTGTTTTTTAACAGGGCAGGGCACTTTATTCTCAAGCCTATGAACCATCACAAACTGTATATTCTTGCCTCGTGTCACCCTGCTGACAGCACTTCGTCGATGGAGGGGCTTGGATATAAAACATGTGATCTGACCTGATGTAGCAGACGTGGCATTTATTCTTCACCCCCATCCTCCACCACCTCTCTGCCCATAACAGGAGCCATTCTTCAGCCCTGTCTCCTTATTGATCTCCATTTGGCCAGGGTTCATTCTCCCCTCTCCGTTACCCGCCATCAGTCTCAGCCGTCTCAGTCTCTAAGCTCGTCCACCACTGACCCCTGCTCTCAGGATGAGAGGAGCCTTAATTGGAGGGGAACGTGGTAGAGAAGGGGGGGATTTGAGAGTCAAGCCATAGAAGGTGCGAGGAAGAGTGGAGATGAAGAGAGAGAGAGAGTGCAAGAGAGCGATTGGGCAGCTGGGTAGAGACGACTGGCATTAAGTGGACTGAATGCTGAATGCAGGGGCAGGAAGGGCACTGCCAGCCGTGGAGGCTTGTGGCCGGCTTTCACATGACAATCTGTATGCTGGGACGCGGGAGAGTAATAGAATCCCAACGTGATGTGCCGGGATGCTTGGGGAGGGGGGAATAAATTTAGCCACAGCCACAGGAAGGCAGGCAGGCAGCTCCGGAGAGCTGGGGGGATGTTCGCAGCTCTGGGGCCTTCTCTGGCTACCCCTCTCTGGTCCTCTCAGTCCTTCTGGAAGAGTCATGGAGGGCACTGCTGCAATCACAATATGAATCACCTCCTTTCCATACCTTAGCAGGCTTGATAGCCAAATGGTGAGATGTATCACATTGCAAAGTGATGGCAGTGGGGGTAGGGTGGGAGATAAGTCAGCCACACTTTATTTCCAGGCTCTGTTAGGGGAGCATCTGTTGGCTTGTGCAGCTATTGGATTTCAAAAGCAGTAGCGCGTGTCATAAACCAGTGTTGTATGATAGAATAGGTTCTTCATGATTGATATACAGATGTTTCTCTGATGTTAGTCATTCAGCCAGTTAAGCTACAATGAAGCAGTGTTTTGCCAGCAAACATGCAGACTGATAAGGCGTCTCTCAATGTCAGTGGTTTTGTCCTTAAATACATCAGACATTTCTCCCTCTGCATTGAGTTCTGTCTGAGCTCTGCTGCCACCCCCTATCCTGTCTCCTCATGTATTAATACCTCCTTAAGCAATATCAGGTGAATCAAAAGAGGGTGTCATGACTTTGCTTGGATCCAAGTCCATGCAAATCTGTTGTTGTGCACTTTGATATGATTACCTTTTCTCTTTACAGAATCTTCCAATTGGTTGACAGCTGATTTCTTTTTCAGCAGTTTGTCATTGAAAAAGGCTTCACGCTCTCTCTAATGTTGTTATTGATAGAGGAAGTCATTTTGATAGGTTTGATACTAATGTGAAAAGGAAACGAATATGATACTATTGTTTTTATTTTTAGGAGTTCTGTTTATACAGTAGCTCACAGGTGTGACATGCCAAAATAAAAGCCTGTTGTCATTCCCTTTCTTTTTAAAAGTGTTAGACCAAATTAAGGTGTGCTTGTAAACATCACATGTCAGATTATAGTATTACTATTATAGTATATAGTATTATTATACAGTGCATCCGGAAAGTATTCACAGCGCTTCACGTTTTCCACATTCTGTCATGTTACAGCCTTATTCCAAAATGGAATAAATTCATTTCAGTCCTCAAAATTCTACACACAATACCCCATAATGACAAAGTGAAAAAGGTTTTTTAGAGAGTTTTGCCAATTTATTAAAAATAAAAAACTAAGAAATCACATGTACATAAGTATTCACAGCCTTTGCTCAATACTTTGTTGATGCACCTTTGGCAGCAATTACAGCCTCAAGTCTTTTTGAATATGATGCCACAAGCTTGGCACACCTATCTTTGGGCAGTTTCGCCCATTCCTCTTTGCAGCACCTCTCAAGCTCCATCAGGTTGGATGGGAAGCGTCGGTGCACAGCCATTTTCAGATCTCTCCAGAGATGTTCAATCGGATTCAAGTCTGGGCTCTGGCTGGGCCACTCAAGGACATTCACAGAGTTGTCCTGAAGCCACTCCTTTGATATCTTGGCTGTGTGCTTAGGGTCGTTGTCCTGCTGAAACATGAACCGTCGCCCCAGTCTGAGGTCAAGAGCGCTCTGAAGCAGGTTTTCATCCAGGATGTCTCAGTACTTAGCTGCATTCATCTTTCCCTCCATCCTGACTAGTCTCCCAGTTCCTGCCGCTGAAAAACATCCCCGCAGCATGATGCTGCCACCACCATGCTTCACTGTA